>PVJH01041730.1:0-14767 GCA_004026705.1 Nesogale talazaci | reverse complement strand
TGGCTGGCTGCCTCGTGGCCTTGGCTCGCACGTTGAGAACTAAGTCACCATGAATTTTCTTAATGATGTCTTATTCCCCGGTTTTAGTCGTTTTTCTTCCCCCTGCTGTCCGAGGCAGGGAGTTGTCTGAAGCGGGGCAGCTTCGTGTGGGAGAAAAGGCCCAGGCCTTGAACTGAGAGAGAACAGGAGGCTGGCTTCTCCGCTCAGCCAAGGACACCGAGCCCAGCCCCTCTGTGGCGCCATTGCCTCCATTATACGGTAAGCGTGTGCACGTCAGTGGGCCGTGAGGCCTCAGCACCTTGTCTCATACGGACCCAAGCTTCATCATGTTTGCAAGCAGAATGGATTGAAGACAGACGAGTCCCGGGGACCACAGAAGAAGAGAGACGTGCATTTTGAAGACAGGCTGACTTAGTTAGGCACCAGCCAAGCTGTGAGACCTTCACATGCCTCTTCACATTTCTGCATGACAAGCTCCCTCGCCTGTACAGCCTGCCCCTCATGCTCCATAGGGGAGCCCTGGGGGCATAGTGGTTGTGAGTTGGGGTGCTAACCCCAAGGCAGTTTGGAACCACCATGGGAGAAAGGCAAGGCTGTCTATTGCCATAAGGAGATCCAATCTAGGGAACACACAGGGGCAGGCCTACCCTGTCCACAGGTGTGTGAGTCCGGATAGACTAGAGAAACAAATTCATAAGCACCCATATGCATATAAGGAAGAGGTTTCTATCCAAGAGAAATGGAACATTGAGAAAGCATCCCCACCCAGTCCATTCCAAGTCCAGAAGTCCGATATTAGCCTATATGCCCAATACCAATCTATAAAGTCTTCTTCAGACTCACGAAGCACATGCAATGACCCAGGACAATCACAGGCCAGTGGGTGCAGAGTCTTGTGGATCCCGTGGCGGTAGAAACATCTCAGCGCCGGCAGGAGTCTCCAGGTGGCTTCTCCGGCCCCAGAGGTCGGGTTCCAGCAGGGCAAGCCCATGTGACTTTTCCTCCGGCTCCTCCAGGTTCCAGGACTCAGGATCTATCAGCTTCCCTGTCCGTCGTCTCGTCAGTCAAGCATCCCAAAGGACTGAGTTTTGTGTCTTCTCGGTAGAGCGTCTCTAAGCAACTGTGCCGATGGTCTCTCACTTTCACAGGGGAAGTCTCAGAGAAAGCCATGCCCACACAGATTGACTCTCCAGATTGACAGGCTAGACTCCACCCCTACACTCTGAGTCACATTGGCACCGAGGACGTGGGCAGGCCTGCCACACAGGGTTGCTGTGAGTGGGCATCCGCTCGATGGCAGGGAGCTGAGGACACTAGCGTGCCGGGAGCCCTCCGTGGAATGTGCGCACAAGATTGCGCAGCAGAGATCTGAGCAGGGAACAAACGAGCTGTGTTGGAGTCCGTGGGTGTGATCTCCATTGGGACTAGGGCTACTCCCCCTGTGACACGAACAAGGCCACGTCAGGGAAGGGTACGTACGTTCTGAACCTGCCATCTTCCCGCTTATAAAAAGAACACATTAGGCACAGGAAAGGTCGGCTGGGGAAGACAGATGCCCTGGGACAATCCTTTGTTCGTCAGGGAGCCCAGGGATTACCAAGGCAACACAAGCTGAATGAGACACGAACCTGCCCCCCCCCCGCCCTGCACACACACACCCAGGACTGATACAAAGCAGACCTTTCCCTCCAGCCAAGCGGCCTCAGCTGTGGACTGGGACCCCATATGGGCCCCTGGAACTGAATGTGGGAGTCATGAGAAGTCTGGCAGCAGTGAAAGGTCTCTGAACACACGGCTACCAAAAACCTATTCAAAATCAAACGGACCGTGACTCTGCGGGGTTCCTGGCAGCCCTGGACTGGAATTGCTAGCCCCCTAGACCAGTGGTTCTCAACCTGTGGGTCGCGACCCCTTTGGGTGTCAAACGACCCTTTCACAGGGGTCACCTGATGCATCACAGTAGCAAAATGACTGTGACGAAGTAGCAAGGACAATAATGTTGTAGTTGGGGGGGTCACTGCCACATGAGGAACTGTACGGGAGGGTCCCGGCATGAGGCAGGCTGAGAACCAGTGCCCCAGGCAGGGAGAAAACCAATGGCTGGTCATGAAAACTGGCTGTGGAGGGCACAGAGCACTTCTGTTACAGGGGCATGAGGAGACGGGGCCCAAGCCCCAGGGCCTCGGTGGATTCTGACTCACAGGACAGTGGCGGCGGCAATAAACCCTCATGGGGCCAGAGTCTCCTCTTCTTCCTGGAGGTCAGCAGGTCAGTGCCACCAGGGCTCCTTGGGACACCCGGGCCCAAGGCGAGTGACGGCGCTTGTTCTCTGGACGTTTACAGAGCACCGAAGCACATCCTTCTATTGCCATAGCAACGGGGAACTTATCGTTTGACAGTCATCGTATGTGAGCAGGGCCAGGTTTCATTTACGAGGACTCAAGTAGAGTCCGACGTCCGTTCAGTCCACAGAGGCCCCCCACTGGCTGCTCAGTCATGTCTCCAGCAGTGCAGCGATAGGTATTGATCATCCCTGATGTCGTGGGTATGTTCTAGGTGCTGGAGATGCCCCGCCACGGCCCCCACCCCTGCTGCTGCCACGGAGCGTTCAGGAGTGGGGAAGCCGGGAAACAAGGGAAAGAATCGCATGTCGAGTGGCACCAGGGGATGGGAACAGAGCAGGGCAGAGTGTGGGAGAGAGGTGCTCAGGGAGGGCTGGCCCCAGGAGCTGTGAGCGCAGGCTTGACTACAGGGGGGCAGGGAACCCTGCGGGCGTCTGGAACAGAGCATTCGCGGGGAGGACAGCAAGTGCAAAGGCACAGAAATGGGGAGAAAGTGTGTGTTGGAAGACTGAGGACGTAGACATAGGAGCCTCAAGCTGAGTGAGTGGGGGAGGTAGAATTAGCTGAAACCCAAAAGGTAGCCCTATCATCTAGGGGCGGAGTCAGCAAACATTGGAGATGGAAGAGGCAATCCTGTCCTTCACAATGATTTAAAAATTATGTGAGAACCGTGGATATATCTTTACAGACAAAAGAAATCTCCATTATCTGCATACTAGCCTTTGTTTGTTATTTATCTGTTTGCTTGTTTCAGGAGGAAGCAGGACAGAAGGTTTCCTGAGCAACAAAGTCAGGAGGCGCTGGGGACAGGCCCCAAGCAGGTCTGCACCACCGAAGGGCACATGGAGGGAGACCACGCCTCTATGTCTGTAAGGCATGAAACTGTCATGGTTTCATGCTTGTTTTCAATTCTGCTGCAGAGCCACATGCAGGGACTGAAGGGGTCGCCTGTGGTTCAAGAGCCACGGTTTGCCGGCCCCTGAACCACAGTCTTGTGGTCTTTCTCTATCCCCTGCCACTCAAAGCAGAACCTGGACAGCACAGATGTGGGAGTGATGGAAGCCTTCATGCCACAAGGTGTCGTGGATAAAATTGTCCCCTCTAGCTCCCTATGAAAACCAAAAAGGTGTGGTCCACTTGACTGGGCCCTGATTCTCTAGTTTGGTGGTTATGCAATGATCCCTAATGATGTCATCTGAGGTGATAAGTCAATCCGTTTGAGAGGGTGAAAGAGGGGGTCCAATGCCCAGAGGTATTCACAGCCCTAATCCCATGCACAGGAGTTATCCTGGGGTGCCGGCTGCAGCATCTTGTATCTTACAAGCAGTAAAAGGAGTGAGAAGCCAGCAGAGCGTGAGGGACCTACTAACACGGGGATATAAACGAGGTCAGAGCTCGTCCTGTGGATGCAGGTCCCTGCGCTGGGAACCTCCATGGGTCCTCAAACTACGGCCCCCGGGCCACATGTGGCCAGCCGAAGACATTTATCCGGCCCACCAGGTGTTTTTGCCGCCGTTGCTGTCCTGCTTAGCAGACAACCCATCCCAGACCCACAATGAATTTCTTCATAGTTTTGTTTTATTTTTAATATAGTCCGGCCCTCCAACAGTCTGAGGGACGGTGAACTGGCCTCCTGTTTAAAAAGTTTGAGGACCCGACCTCGACCCAGGTAAGATGGGTGCCAGGATGCCTACCGATCTCCAAGGAACGTTGAACCGACAGAGGTTGAAAGGGGACAAGGATCTTCCTCCAGCGCCTATACAGAGAGAACCTCAGGGCAGCCCAAATTCAGCCTTCCAGCTTCCTAAACTCAGACAAGAAACGTCTCCTTGTTGCAGCCACGCACTTGGGGTAATTCTGTTATAGCAGCATTGGGTAGCAAAGGCAAGTGACACACGGGATAAGTGCAGCAGCGAAATGAGGGAGCAGGTGGGAGCACTGACACCGAGAGCACTTCTACAGGGTGCGGCCACAAGGTTCACCGACAGCATTAAGTACCGAGCAGCTAAGGGCTAAGGTGCCAAGGCGTGTGGGCTGGCGGATTTGACGGTGAAGAGAAGAGCTGGGTTTTCTCCTTACTGTTGATTCCTCTCCTCCTTTCTTCCTCCGCTTCTTTCTCCTCCTCCTCTTCTTTCAGAAGAAACAACAAGAGCGTCAACTCACCGTGAGCAGTTGCTGGTAGGAGAAGGCGCCAGGCAGCCCCTGGGAGAGTGGGCATGAGCGGACCTGGACTGAGAAGCGGGCTGGACCGCTGCCCGAGGACCCGCCTGAGCTGGAAAGGGTCTGCACCGTCTTCCTCCAGCCCCACCCAGCTGTGGGCAGGTCTGGGGAAGGCAGGAGTTGGGTTTGAACAGAGTTGGCATCTTTCCAGGAGAGTCAGATGGCGAGAGAAGGGGGTACAGACATTAGGGGTAGGGCGAACCTGCAGAGAGAGGGGTTATTCTGAAGACCAGCATTCTCAGCTAGGTCAGGAGGAAGGTGAAGACTCAAAGAACAGGGCCCGTTACTCAAACGCGGACGACGGGAAGGGGTGAGCGAGCTGGGAAGGGGGTTTGATCCGCCCCGTTTCCTCTATGATACATTCTGTTGAATTGATGCTAACTCAGGCTGCCCCTGTCTGTCAGTGTAGAATTGAACTTCATGGGGATCCCCAAGGCCCACTTTCTTGGAAGTAGGTTGCCAGGCCTTTCTTCTGCGATGTCTCTGGGTGGACCTTGAACTTCCACCTTTCTGCTTAGCAGCAGAGCAGGTTAACCATTTGCTCCAGCTGGGGAGTCCAATGACCCAAGGGGTTTGGTTTGATTTCAAGTTCTTGGGAAATTGGAATGAAAAGAGAGTGGGATTTTCCCATGAACTTTGTGAAGTCCCCTCATATTAAAAAGTTGGAGTGGGAGCTTATAATTTCCTGAGCAATTATTATGTGCCCTTATGTGCTGGATGATTCTCTCGTTGAATTATCGTGAGGATGCATTATGTTTAGTGATATGGTTATTTCTGTTGTATACATGGAGACATTGAGGCTGAGAGAGATCCAGTAATTTCCCAAGGGCACACGCCGGGTGAGTGGCAGGGAGGCCTGGAGGATTACCAAACCCATGGTCTTGAACGACACTGACCCTCTCTGTGCCAGACGCTGTGTTGGGGTTCCCTAATCACAACATTCAGTTCTAGGACCCTCTCTTACTTGAGCTCAGCCTGAAAATGGGGCGCTTCCACAGTGGCCCAGTGACAGTTGCTGGGAAGGGGTGTTCGTAGTGGTTATTCCTCTTGGTGGAAGTGCCAATGACGGCGCCGGCCCTCATTTAAAAGCCCCAGATCTCATGGGATCCCGAGCCTGTGATCCTCACAGGAGCAGACTGCCACATCTTTGGGTGAGCAGTGGAGTGCTTAATCACAGTGACACCAGGGAATTTTTCCCATAGCTGTTATGGGAGCTTGGTTGGCTGTTTGGGTTCTTGTTTCAGGGTTCATGGAAGAAAGGACAGAAGAGAGTGGAAATGATCCCTCTTGACTACCGAAGCAATTCTGTTTGGGTCCTTCCCTAAGCCTGGTTCTCAGTTTCCTGCCACTTCTGTGAGTCGGCCACTAGCTTGCCAAGAGTCTCCTTTGCTCTCAAAGTTAACCAGTGATCAAAGCACTGACACTGGCAAATTGGGAGCTTGGGGTGAGATGGAGAGAGGGAGGGAGAGAGCAAGTCTTGTAAAACTGAGTGATTCAGGCCTTGAATGAAGGCGCGTTGAACCAGAGTTAGAGTAAGTAAGTTACTTGCCCAGGGTGCAACATGTTCACAGCTTCTCACTCTCAATGTCATGCGGAGTAGAGCTGCCTCTAACATTCCACCTTCTCTCCTCTGCAACAACAACAACAACAAAAATAGGCAGTGTGTCAGAAACAAAGAAAGGCGCTTATCTTTTGCATGAATACATGAATTCCAAGATAGCAGGGAGTTTTCTACATCAGGTGTTCATTCTGGGACCCCTTTCCTTCGATGCTGTGGCTCGGCCATCCCCTTGAGCCTGGTTGCCGTCCTGGGTCCAATGAAAAAGAGAAAAAGCAGGAAGGGGGTGGAGCCCACTGACAAGCTGGCCTTGCCAGACATTTCACGATCACTTTTCACTGACACTCCCCAGGCAAGAAGTGAATGATCCACGCAGCTCTGAAAGGCAAGTGCAGCTGGGGATCTAAGCTTACCTGGACAGCTGTGCTCCTGTGAAGGGCAGTGAGAAGGGACTTAGGTGGACAGCTGGGCAGTTACTGCCCACATGGAGACTCTCTTCCAGCAGTCCCATTCTGAGCGACCCTAAAATTGGTGGGTCTCACTTCCGTTGGGACTCCTTTAAGGCAAGGTTTTCATGGCCTGAGGAAGACAGCGGTGGAGGCTGTTTTTAAGGAGAGGCTATAGGGGACAGAGGACAGGGAAAACGAACCTGGCTTGCCCTTCCCCTTGAGCGCCCAGGGAATCTCCCAGAACCCGGTGGAGATAAGACAGTGGAAAGGTCCTAGAATGGAATTGGGAGTGAGGAGAGCTCTATCTGAGTGCTAGCTGCTGAGTCACCTTCAGGTAAGTTCTCAACGTGGCCGGGCTTTGTTATTGTTATTAGGTGTTGTTCGGTGCTGTTAAGTCAGTTCTGACTCATGGCGCCCCCACGTACAAGGGAATAGAACACTGCCCAGTCCTGCCTTGTGCTCATGCTTGCTGCTCTGTTTGAGCCCATTGCCACAGCCACTGCGTCACGCTGAGGGGCCCCCCTAAACCACGCCGCAGGCCTCCGTGATCCTTCCTGATAACACATCCAAAGTATGCGAGGTGAATTTTCTAAGGAGGCTCGCCTCTAAGGAGTATGTTTCTCTGTACTTCCTCCAACACAGACTTTTTCATTCTTCTGGAAGTCCCTGGTGGTGCCATCTTCTTTCGGGTTTTCTATTTGACCTCTTTGAGTTTTAGCATCCATTGCCATGGCTACCCAGAACTCACAGGCAAAAGTCACAATGGAAGGGTGTGTGACATAAGTTAACCAGATGTGCTGCCCGTGAGAATTATTCGGCCTGAGTTATCAGGAAGTGTTGCAACATTCTTTCGAGTCTGCTAATAAGTGCCCAAAGGACATACCACTCCACTGTAAGCCTCAACCTAAAGGCATTCATCTTAAGCATCGGAGGTCAGCAAGCCCAGCTTCCCCAATTAAGGACCCAGAGACACCCTACTTTGCAAGCCAGCTTCCTGCACAGAAGCACTCAGCTTTTGTTCTTCCATGGTTTGGGAAGTTTATCACTCTGTCCCGTGTTCTGGTAGCCGCATTAAAGAATTCACTGCTCCTGGAATGGTATATTTGATATTCTTCACCAGCACCCTAATCAATAGTCATCAATTCTTTCTCTGTCTTTTTGATTCACTGTTCAATTCTTGCATGCATATGAGATAGTTGAAAAATATCATGAATTGGGTCAGGTGCACGTTAGTCCTGAAAGTGACATCTTGGCTTTTCAATGCCTTCAAGAAGCTTTTTGCAGCAGATCTGTCCGATGAAATATGTGATTTGGTTTCTTGACTGCTGTTCTCTGGGTGGTGAGTGTGGAATCAAGCAAAATGAACTCCTTGACAACTTCAATCTCGCCTCCATTTATCATAATGCAGCTTATTAACCCGGTTGTGAGGGTTTTTATTTTCTTGATTGTGAGGTGTCATCCGTGAAGGCTAGAGTCTTCGATCTTCATCAGCAAGTGCTCCAAGTTGTCTTTGCTTTCAGCAAGCAAGGTGATGCCACCCGCAGACTGCAGGTTGTTCAGGAGACGACTCCCAATCCCGAGGCCTCATTCTTGTTCATAGAGCACAGCCTCGCTAGTTTTCAGTGCAGCATATAGATTAAGTGTAATGACAGGAGATAGCCCTGACAACTTGCAATCTTTCCTGATTTAAAACCAGGCTATCCTCCCTTGTTCTGTTCAAGCAACTGTCCACCACTTGGTCGATGTACATGTTCTTCATGGACACAACCAAGTGTTCTGGAATTCTCATCCCTCACAATGTCACCCGTAATTCGTTCTGATTCATTTAGCCAAATGCTTTTGCATCATCAATAAGACAGCGGTAAGTCGCTTTCTGGAATTCACTGCTTTCAGTCAAGATCTATCCAACATTGGCAACGATGTCCCTCGTTTCATGTCCTCTTCTGAATCCAGCTTAACTGTCTAGCGGTTCCCTGTCACTATATGGCTGCAACCATCTTTCAAATTAGCTTCATCACTTTTTTTTCTCTCACTGGGTCTCTCCTTTGTAAAATGGTGAGGATGATCAGAATAGCAAGAAAAAGCATCAAAAGAAATGATCGCCTCAGAAATAATGAGGTTGCTTTGTGACTCCATGAGACAATGACCTACAAGAGGTTTTTTGGATCCAGTGAAGTGCTTTAGATCAGGGGTTGGTAAACCATGGATGAAAGGCCCTCACCTGTTTTTGTAAATAAAGCTTTCTGGGAACACACCGGGCTAATTAGTTTACATTCTATGTAGATGCTTCCACTCAGACAGCAGAGTCGAGTAGCTGGGACAGAAACCGAGTGGCGTGCAGCGTCAGATGTCTTTACATCCAGCCTTTTATGGAAAGTCCACAGAGAGAGTCAGTCACTACAACCATTATGGAACCTTAAGCTCTGGTGGCGGCGCTGGAGTGGTTAAGAGTGGAGCTGCCCAAGACATGAATGCCACATACCGGCATGAACTAGGGAACCAGTGAAAAGGTCTGAGAGGCCGGCCCCAAGCCCAGCTATGTGGACAGCTGCCACCGCCCCCAGAGACTTTACTTCAGAAGACAGCACTGAAGCTATGACTCAGGGAGAGGGGCGTGTCTGAGCAGAGCATGCGGGAGTAAATGAAGGGGGAGGGAGAAAGAGTGGAGCACATCCACCACGCCTTGAGGACCATACCCCCACTCAGAGCAGCCAATGCACAGAGAGGACCGTACGGCCGGCCCCACTACCAGACACGCCATCCCTCACTGACCCATACCCCTGCAGGAGACAACACTGGGAACGCGGCGTGGGAGATGCGCCTCATCTGACCCCAGCACACCGAGGCAAACACTAAGGGCTTGTAACAGAGCAGCAAGGGGAACAGAGCAAGGAAGTCCTGAGGGAATACCAAAGATAGGCTTTGAGACGAAAGTGTAGCACCCCATCTCACTTGACCGGAAAACACTCCTAAAGGCCAACAAATGGTCCTTGAACTATTTACAGGCGTTTTTTTTTTTTTAATTGGCTTTTCGTTGTTGCTGTTATTTTTTTGTTTTCTTTGGTTGCCTGGTTTTGTCCTGTCCTGTCTTTGTCCATATTATTATCTCTGCAGGTCTATCTAGATCAGATAGGCTGGATAAACAACCTGGAGGAGAAAACAATGGGATGGAGGATTCCCATGGAACATGGAAGAGGGGGAGGTGGGAGAAAGGAAGTGGTGTTAACAAACCCAGGGACAAGGAAATAACAAGCGATCCAAAATTGGAGATGAGGAAGCCTGGTCGGGCTTGACCAAAGGTAATGTAACCAAGAGGAATGACTGAAACCCAAATGAAGACTGAGTATGATAGTGGGACAAGAGAGAAGGAAAAGAAAATAGAAGAAAGAACTGGGAGGCAAAGTGCATTTAAAAGAAGTCTAAATAAAGGTCTATATATATGTAAATATATTTATAGATGAGGATGAGGAAATTGATCTATGTACATATATTTATAGATTTAGTATTAAGGTATCAGATGGTCATTGGGCCTCCACTCAAGTACTCTCTCAATGCAAGAATACTTTGTTCTATTAAACTGGCATTCCATGATATTCATCTTCCCAGTACAATCGCTGGTGCATAAGCAAATGTGGTGAAGAAAGCTGATGGTGCCCAGCCATCAAAAGATATAGCATCTGGAGTCTTAAAGACTTGAATATAAGCACACAGCTATCTATCTCAGAAGAAACAAAGCTCATATGGATGAAGCACACCTGTCTGTGTGATCACAAGGTATCAAGGGATCAGATAATCAATCATGTCATTGTGAATGAGGGGCAATGCAGAGTGGAGAACCCAAAGTCCATCTGTAGGCAACCAGGCATCCCCTTACAGAGGATCTTGGGGAGGAGATGAGCCAGTCAGGATGTAGTGTAGCAACGATGAAACATACAACTTTCCTCTAGTTTTTCAATGCTTCTACACCCCACCCCCCACTGTCATAATCCCAATTCTACCTTATAAATCCAGCTAGACCAGAGGATGTACAATGGTACAGATAGGAACTGGAAACACAGAGATCAGGACAGATGATCCCTTCAGGACCAGTGATGAGAGTGGCAGGGTGGAGGGAAGGTAGGGTAGAAATGGAGAATCAATTACAAAGCTCTACATATTATCCCCTCCCTGGGGAACGGACAACAGAAAAGTAGGTGATGGGAGATGTCAGACAGCATAAGATATGACAAAATAATGATAACTTACAAATTATCAAGGGTGCAAGAGGGAGGGAGTGGGGAGAGGGTAAAAATGAGGAGCTGATACCCGGGGCTCAGGTAGAAAACAAGCGTTTTGAGAATGATGACGGCAACAAATACACGAATCTGCTCGACACAATGGACGGGTGGATGGATGGATCGTGATGAGTTGTGCGGGCCCCCAATCATAGGATCTTTAAAAAACATAACGAACTTTCACAAATTCCAATAAAACATGAGACCACCCACACCCCAAAAAAGTGGAGCTACAATCTACCCGGTCAGCAGTTTGAAGGCACCAGGCATTCTGAGGAAGAATGACAGGAATTTCTAGTCTCGTCAAGAGTTACAGCCTCGGAAACTCACAGGGGCAATTCCACCCTCTCCCGTTGCGTCCCTGTCCATTGGTGTCACTCAGTGGCCGTGAGTTTGTTGGCACGTGCCTAAAGCTCCCCAAGCTCCATGGTCTTCACCATTAAAGTGAACCTAATAGAAAAGTCATCTCCGACCGCAAGGTTTTGAGGATCATACGGAAGGAACAGGTGTACAACAACTTCTCCACACCAAATGTGCAGCCAGCAAATCAATGCAACTCATGGTATTCCAGAGACATCCGGGTCACCCAGGGACACTGCAAGCTGCCGTGACGCGTGAAGAAACGGTCGTTGTTGTTGTATGCCTTTGAGTTATTCCAACCCACAGAAGCCTGGCTCAACAGAGAGAGACTGCTCCCCGGGCAGATGCCGAGGAAACCCTGCATCGGGCAACCAGAGTGTACACCTATGGAGGTGCAGACAGCGGCGTCCTTCTTCTTAGACGGATTTGAACCTCCAACCTTGCAGTTTGTAATCTAATGCTCCCCAGACAGTTCAGCAGGGTTCCATGTTAGAACAACCAAACCCAACCCAGCGCCATTGGACTGGGAGCTACCTGGTAGGTCAACATAAAACTGCCTTTTTGCTTTCTGACCCTGCACATCTTTACGGGGGGCAGAAAGCCTCAACTTTCTCCTGTCCAACCCCTGGTGGGTTAGAAAAGCTGACCTCTCCATCCACAGCCCAAGGCCTGGCCCCTGTGGCGGTCATGTGCTTATGTTAATTTCATGATTGAGACCTAGGGGTGGAGTCTAGCCAGTTAATCTGGAGATAGTCATTGAGTAGCCAATGAGACCTCCATGTGGGCATGACTTTCTCCTGAGACTTCTGGGGAAATCTCGATATTTCCCTGATAGAGATGAGAAGCCATCTCCCCAGTTATTGGGAGTTAGTGTTGGAGACAACGAACTACGGACAAGACAAGATGGCAGAGTCCGAGAAGCTGGAGGAGCCGGGGAAGCCAGATGGCCTTGCCCTGATGGAGCTGGACCTCTGAAGTTGGAGAGGCCGCCTGGAGACCTCTGCCAGTGCTGAGTTGCTTCTACCACCACTGGATGCTGTTGATGGACCTTGAGCCCTGGAAGCGAGGAGCCATGAGGGGACCCCTGTCAGTGCCAGGACTCTGCACCCACTGGCCTGTGACTTCGTGAGTCGGAGGGAGACATTAAAGACTGGTATTGTACATATGAGCTAATATCGGACTTATGACTTTGAACTGGACTGGGTTGGAATGCTTTCTCAACGTCCCATTCCTTGTGTATATAAACCTTATCCTTATATCCATATGCGTGTCTATGAAATTTGTTTCTCTAGTTTACCTGGACTAACTCAGCCCCTTATGCCACCAGGCCTCCAGGGTTCCTTGGCCCGTGCCCTCTCTTTGCAGTGCGTTCCTTTATCTGTAAAAAGAAGGCAGTCCAAGACCTCACCTCCTAGGAATGCTGTAAGGAACTGGGAGATGATTAAAGGATAAAACTTTGGCAATCGAACAGAAAGGGCTGCAGCCTGGAATCTGCCCATCTGCAGGTAGGTGACGTCCGACCTCACACCTCACGGTCTCTCACCTGCAGCGTGGGAGCTACACGAGGTCGCTGTGAGCTTTAGGGGAGAAGGCTCACACGCAGAGCGAGTCCTTGGCCGAGTTCGGATCCGCAGGTGCCGTGACGCACGTCACCACCCCCAGATCTCCAGCAACAGTGCAGCTGAGCTGTACCCCGCTGCCTCAGCTCCGCGCCCACGGTCAGCCCTGGGTACCTCTATAATTAGCTCCATCTCGGTGGTGAGCTGCGCGAGGCTGCTCCCAGCCTCTGACACGACTGTCACCTCCCCCTCAGTTCCCCAAACCGCAGTGATCCCCACTGTTGTGCTATCCGTGCTGTTAGCTTCGTCCTCAACACCTTTTGATTTGTCACGAGGAGGCAAAGTCTTTTCCTTCTCTTCTGGATTGTGCCCCCCCAAAAAAAGTTTAAAAGAAAATCATAATCTTCTGCCTCTTGGCTTGGCTGAGAACGCACGTTCCACCAGACCTCATAGGCGGAGGAGGGAAAAGGCCTCCTGTGTCTTTAAGAAATCTCCACCGGAGGGGCGGAGCCCGACCGCGATTTCCCCAGCTAGGTCCGCCCTCCTCTGAGTGACAGCCAAGCAGTCCAATCGAAGAAAGACGCTTCGGCGTGACGGTGAAATAAAGCAATAGGCGCCCGGAACGGCTTCGAGGGGTGGGGCCTCGGGAAGGCGGGGCGGGCAGAGGCTGGAGGAGCCGCGGCGGCGAGACCCGGGCGCGGGAGCTGGGCCTAGGTGGGCATCCTGGTGAGTGAGGGGCGCGCCCGGGGCCCGGGCTCAGCGGGACGCCAAGGGGAGCGGGGCCCCAGAGGCGGCGGAGCAGCCGAGGCCGCGCCGGGAGCGGGCCGGGGGCCGCGGCCGGCCTCTGGCCCGGGACTGAGGGGCTGGGGAGGCCTGAGTGGACCGCGCCCGCTCCACAGGCCCGCAGGAGGTCGCAGCCCGGGCTCGGGCGGGAGCGGAGCCGGTCCCGGGCGGGGAAAGGGTGTCCCGAGGTTGGGGTGCAGCCGGGCCGGCCTAGCGGGGCCTGAGCCGGCGTCAGAGGGTAGCGGGGACGTCGAGGCACTGAGAGGAGGAGAGACTGGGAAGGGGGGGCGGTCTGAGGATCCGGGGACCCGAGTCTTTCCTGACCTCGCCCCCTTCGCCACAGCCCGTCGCCTGCCCACACGACCCGGCCGGCCCTGGAGCCCCCAGTGCATCCATGCCCCGCACCCCCTCATGTCAGCTCTTGCCTGCACAGGTACAGCGTCCGCCACTGGCCTGACCGTAAGCCACTGTCCCGCGCCCGCGCTGTGGCCACGGGGCCCTTCAAAGTAGCCCCTATCCCTGCAGGGCTGGGCCCCAGGCCCTCACCAGTCCAGGCCATCCGCTCCTCCACCCAGACTGCCCCCAACCCCCTGAGAGCAGCACTTGCTGTGCTTTTTGTGTGCCAGGAGTATGCCCATGTGATGTTGCCCAGGAGAACTAGCATGCAAGCCCCCGGGTAAAAAGCCAGGCAGGCGAACTTAATTTTAATAGCAATTAAAAAATACAACCCACCAAGCCTACTCCATCAAGTTGATGCGGACTCATAGGGCTCCTAGTGGGTTTGAACGACCACCCTTGGGAATCAGCAACCCGGCACCAAACTCCCAGTGCCACCAGGGTGCCTTAATCTGCAGCTTATGTTTCACTTCGCCAAGCGTGTCCCCATCTTTCTTGACATTCCAACGTCTAATCAGCATGCGCACCTTTTTAACGAGCTGCTCTGGATTTGCTGCTTTGTAGGTTGTGTGCTGTCTTTGAAATCCTGTGTGCGTTTTTCACGGCCCGCCTTCGCTGGCACTAACCACATTTCTAGGCGTCCTGCACCCCATGAGTCCTGAAGCGTGAGTCAATTCTGAGTGTCCGTGAGCCTCTGTGACAGGGTCAACTGCTCCCCGAGCTCTCCCAGGCGGGAAGCTTTAGGGAGCAGCTTACCAAGTCCTTTCTCCCATGGAGGGGCCGCGGGGTGCCAAGCCCTGACCTTTTGACTAGTGTCCAGCACTGC
>PVJH01041729.1:0-14757 GCA_004026705.1 Nesogale talazaci | reverse complement strand
CCCCCAGCCTCTCCCAGACAAACGCCTCCCAGGCGGTGGAGCAGACACGTGTGCTCCCATCTGTCCGCGTGTGGCGCCCAGGAATGGCAGCCAACGTGGGGCCCCCAGAATAGCTGTCCTCATGCATAGGCATGGGCGTTCACGGTCTCCGCGTCCTCCTGCAGGCCTGGATCCGTCTGCAGCAGCTGCTCTCAGCTCTCGGGGGAGGGGGGAACTCTTGCTCCAAAGAGAGGACCTCCTGATCTCCCCCCCGGACCTCCTCAACCCGCATCACCTTCGTTCACAGCCTCCCACGACCCCCACCTCCTACAGCCCCCCTTTTCCAAAGCCGGAGGACATCCCCGTATCCCACAAACCCCCCAGTGGCCAGCACCCATGGGACCCCGCGGGAAGCGCCCTCAGTCTCCCCAGGCCTTCAGCCAACCCCCTCGGCACCCCCCACCCCCCGTGCCTCAGATCAGCTTAATCTGTGAAACAGTCTGAATTCCAAGGGCGTCCTCTCCAGCCCCCAGGCCCGGGCCTGCGTTCTCCCGGGTGCTCCGTGAACAGGTTGATGAGTGCTCCACTCTGGGCAGAACCTGGGTGGCCCAGCCGGGACCTGCCGCCCTGTCCTGGCGCGTCCTGTGTCGGCACCGTCATGAGCACTGCCGCGTGAAGCCGTCCGTCTCCTCCCAGGCTTCCTCTCCTGCGCTGCGGCCCCCTTTCTCACCAAGCGGGGCATCCTTCTGCAGGCACCGGCCTCTTCCGAAGCCAGACTCCCAGTCACCTGAGACCCAGGGTCTTCCTCCGTGCCTCCAGGGAGCACCTGCCCCTCCCGGTCCCACAAGTGTCGGGCTTGTCCCGGGAGCAGGTCGTGGCCCGTGGTCCTGCCACGTTCTCCTCTGGCACCGCCGTCCACAACACGCCTCTCCTGGCGCTTCCTCCTTCCGTGTCCCTCGGTGGCGAGCATGGGAGGCCAGGCACCATCCCACGGCCGGGGGCCAGCCCGCCTTTGTCCGCAGAGGAACATCCTGGCTTTTCCACGTGCCCAAGTGGCCTGGTGCGGCAGATCCACACCGTGCGACCCGGAACGTGGCTCTCCAGAGACAAAACCCCAAACCCAACCTCAAGCCCCCGCCAAGGTTCTTGACAGGGCTACTCCTGGGGTTTCCGAAGCTGTCGTGGTCTGTCATGGAGCAGGCACCAGGTGACCAGGCCATGCCCTGGGGAAGGTGACATGCTGGTGGCCCTCATGATTGGTAATCTCTATCTATCTATCTATCTATCTATCTATCTATCTATCTATCTATCTATCATTATCTATCTATCTTCTATGTATCTATGTATCTATCTATCATCTATCTGTATCTATCTATCTATCTATCTATATCTGTCATCTATCTATCTAGTAATAGTAGGGTGTTTTTCTCTGTTTTAAAAAAAAAATCATTTTATTGGGGCCTCATCCAGCGCTTACCACAACCCATCCATCCTTCCATTGTATGCCAGGCACATTTGTCCGCATGTTGGCCTCATCATTCTCCAAACATTTTCTTTCTACTTAAGTCCTTGATATCGGCTCCTCATATCCTACCCCCCCCCCTCAGCTCCTCCCTTGTGAGAGTCCGGGAAGACTAGAGACACAAATTCTTGAACATGCATATACATATAAGGGGAAGGTTTGTAAACAAGAGGAATGGTGCATCGAGAAAGCTTCCCCACCCAGTCCAGTCCAAGGTCATAAGCTGGACATTAGCCCTTATGTCTGATACCAGTCTATAAAGTCTCCTTCGACGACGCCCAGGCTCACCACAGGACCCGCGGCTTGTGCGGGCCCAGACCCGGCTGTGTACGCTCACAGGGCCACAGCTGCTCCGGGCAGACCCACAGGGGCAGGTCCACCTGGCTGCCTTGCTGCCGTGAGTCGGCGTCCACCCCATCGATGGCCCTGAGGTTGCCAGGGAGCTGAAGTTTCTCAGCAGGGGGTGTGCAGCAAGACTCAGCCTTTGCTTCATGCCTCCCACGCCCTGTCGGGCACCCAGTGTGAGCCTCATACCAAAGTGTTCCAGGGTGCACTGGGGTCCTGATGGCCCCGTTCTTCTTGCCAAGATGGGGCTGGTGCTGACCCCGGGGGCCAGCGCCTCCACATTTCTGAGACCGTCAGCCCTCACAGAAGCCTGCAGCCTCCTCTGGCCCCCACGGAGCGGATGGTGGCCCGACACAGCCTTGGGCAGCCCGGCCTTTCACCTCACCTCTGCCCTGAGGCCTCCTCTTCCAGCCTCTGGCAGGTCAGAAACCTTCCAAGGAATTGTTGGGCTTCCGATGGCTCCTCCCCGGGCCTTTTGAAGGCTTCACCCGATAAGCTCGTCTGCATAGGATGGGGGCTTCTCAACATTCCTGGAAGGACCCCACTCTTTCTCAGCTCCTTTGCTTCCTGAAGGGTCCCCGTCCCCTCCTCCTTCAGCCACTTAAAGGCCCTCAGGGACTCTGGAGGCGTGGGGCTGAGGAGTGTCCAGGCTGGACCCGAGGTCAGCGGTTCGAACCCACCGGCTGCTCCCTGGGAGACGGGCGGGGCCGCCTGCTT
The DNA here is from genome assembly GCA_004026705.1 of Nesogale talazaci. NCBI lineage: Eukaryota > Metazoa > Chordata > Mammalia > Afrosoricida > Tenrecidae > Nesogale > Nesogale talazaci. Next base: position 12,194 of record PVJH01041729.1, on the reverse strand, counting down.
CCACACCGAGTGGCAGCCCCGGTAACGCATCCTGCCCTGTGCTGTGAGGTGGCTGTGAATTAGGACAGCGTGGAGGGCAGTGGGGTTCTTGGTTTGGGAAACAACCTCCCCCCTCCCCCGCCTCAAATTCTGCTAACCCTTGCTTTTAACTGTGACCAAGATGGAGAGACCCTTCTGTTTTACCCGCGGTGACTTGTGCAGGAAGGAGCCCAGGTCAGGTTGAGCAGGAATGCAGGTGCCCCAGGCCAGGGCCCCTGGAGTGCCGGCTGTGCCTTCTTTCCACCACCTGAGGGGCTCCCAGGGGGTGGCCCCTCTTCCCAATACAAGCTGCCACCTCCTTCTATATCCCCCCCCCTCCCGTGGGCGCACATACACACACATCCCTTCCTCAGCCCCCTCCTCTACCTGGGCGCTGTCCTCAATGCCGAGTTCCAGCTTGCCCGGGAGCGGTGCCCTCTCCTTAAACTGGAATCAAGGGGCAATAACAACCAGGGCTTCACAGCGGGCAGTCGAGGTTCCTGCCTCCCCTATTAACGACTTTGATCTTCCTTGAAGTCACAGCTGGGCGGAGGGAAGGAGGGAGCCAGCGGCATCGCAAAACCAAAGTCGTTCCAGCGCTCCTGCTTTCATTCGGAAAGGCTCTGTCTGGCCCCGCATCCCGTGTCAGCCTCGCAGCCACAGGGAGGGGGTGGAGAGAACCCGTGAATGACAGGAGGCTGAGTGAGGCCACGGAGGCTGTCTCGTGGGACACAGATGTCAAGCCAGCAAAAACCCTGCCCTGGGGGCCTCTCATCCCAAGGTCCCCTGGTAGAGCAATGAGGTGGTGATGGTGGGGGGTCGTGGCGGGGCGCAAACACGAGCAGCTCCTTGGGAGAAAGAATGGACAGTTGGTCGGCTCCTGGAAAGACTGCCAACCGGGGACCCCAGGTGATCAGACCCGCTCCTTCACACGAGGCCCTTTTATGCCAGAATCGAGGGCCCCCTCAACCTCAACCACAACACAGCATCATCGCCCTCATCATCACTAACAAAATGATGTGCCTCCACGTCATCGGCATGAATAGCAACATCATCCACGTCAACAGCGTCAACAGCAACAGCTTCATCGTCATCACCATCGCCACCATCACCAGTACCATAACCAACATCATTTATCAACATCATCCTCAATACCGTAACCAGCATCATTATCAGCATCAACGTCATCCTCAGTGTCATTATCAACACCATCAACCACCACATCATCACCCCAATCAACAGCATTAGCAGCAGCAGCACCAACATCATCATCACCCACAGTATCAGCAACACAGCAACGTCATCCACATGAACCCAGTTTTAATCATCATCCACATCATCATGAACGTCATAAGTAACATCATCAGCATCAACACCCACGTCAGCATCAAGATGGTTGACATCATCGTCAACATCATCCCCTTCAGTATCCTAATCAACATCGTCATCTCAACAATATCTTCATCCGCGTCAACATCAACACGGTTGACATCATCAACAGCATCATCCGTGTCATCAAAATCAACACCATCCTCAACAGCGTCGTTATCAAGACCATAACATCATTTTCGACAGCGACTCAGCAGCATCAGCATCATCATTATCAGCAGCGGCGGCAACATCATCAATTTCATCAAACATCATCAATATCAACATCATCTACAACGTCATCAACATCTACAACGTCAACATTAACGTCATCAACGTCAACTCGGTGAACACCCTCACGACCATCATCAGCAACAACTTCATTATCAGTATCACAACAGCGTAATTAGCATCATCATCATCAACGACGTCATCCATGACATCGGCAGCAGCAGCAACGACATCATGACCATCACCACCACCATCAACCGCCACCACCAGCCACGTGAGCCGCCCTAGGCTCAGTCGTGGTCATGCTGCCTATCCACGTCCGTCCCGGGTGGAGCTGTTTGCGACTGTCCTCGTGGTATCTTGGCCCACTGCCATCCGGTCCAAGCCACCTCAGAGACCCCTGTAAGACAGGGAGGAGCTGCCCCCCGGGGGTTCCCAGGTGGTCACTCTAGGGGCGTAGCAAGCCTCCCTTTTCTCCTGTGAAGTGGCTGCTCATTTTGAACTGCTGACCTGGTTTGCAGCCCACGTCGTCAACACTTTGCCACGAAGGCTCCACTGTTGACACCTCTGGGCAGCTCCAAAAATTCCCTACCAGGGAGCCAGCCCCACCCACAGCGAGTCTGGAGGGCAGCGTCTGGGGTTTTCTTAGACTCTCCCTCTTTACGGGAGTGGAGCACCTCCCCTTTCTCCTGGGAGCAGCTGGTGGGGCCAAACTGTAGAAGAAGAACTTGTCCCATGGCGTGATGTGTTGGTGAGGGCCTGGCAGAAGAAGAACTTGTCCCATGGCACGATGATGTTGGTGAGGGCCTGGCAGAAGAAGAAGAATTCGTCCTGAGGCGTGATGGCGTTGGCGAAGCCCTGGCGGAAGAACCAACACTTGTCAGGGCAGACAAACAGTGGGGTGTCTCTCAGAAGCCAGGATGGCGAGACCCGTCTCATGCATTGGGACATGGAATGCCATGTCCAGGGGCTGGGCCCTGAAGGAGGGCATCGTGCGTGGTCAAGCACAGGGGCCAGGACAGAGGGGAAGGGCCTCTGGGAAGGGGGTGGAGGCTGTGGCTGCAGCTCCAGGCACACACGTGGCCCAGCACCAGGCAATGTTTCCTTCTGTGGTAGGTGGTCAGGGTGGCCGTGGGTCAGAATGTGGCCAGCAGCAGCAGCCGTAACCACGACGGCGGTGCGTGTCCAGCCCCCACAGTGAATCGCAGTGGACAAGGAGAGCAGAGGATGATGGGATTTCCTCTGACCGTGTCAACATCTTATTAAGCGCGCTTACAGATACCATCACGGTCCGCGATTGCATCAGTCCAGCCGCAGTGGCACACTTGCTGCCGGCACCATTTTCAAAAGAGAAGAGGTCAGACCACGGTTTCGTCGTTCCCCTTCTGAGGGACCGTGTTCGTGTATTTTTAGCGTTGCGCTAATTGGAAATGTTCGTCCTTGCTGATAATGCAGATTAACCAAAAAATAGCTCTGCTGACATGGTAAGAAACATTATTATTATTTTTAAAAAGCTCTTCCTCAATTTCATTTGTGTGTTGTTGGTTCAGGAACCCCCAGGCTGTTGATTGTGTGTGTGTGTGTGTGTGTGTGCGTTTGTCTGCAGAGCGTGGCCTCCTTCATCAGACACCTGGGCATCAAGGTCTGATGACTCTCGTGCTTTCTAGGACAACGGGACTCTGCTATCTACCTGGAGAAACCATGCCTGTACACAAAAAACAAACAAACAAACAAACATAGTAGCAAGGGCTTTTATTGCTCTTGGCGCAATCCATCCATCCATTGTGCCCGCCCCCTTTGCACATATCCTGCCACCACCGTTCTCAAAACACACACTGTCTTTCTCAAGCCCTTGGGATCCACTCCTCATCCCGGCTTCCCTCCACATTGTATCTGCCTGTGCTTTGGGAGCAGTCAGTCACCTTGTTAACTTGTCTGCCGTCAAGTTTGCTTCTTCTTTCTCACCGGTGGATGTTGTGGGTGGCGTGCCTCCATGCATTTTGAGAAACAAAATTTTGTTTTGGATTCCCTCGGGCGATTGTGGGTCCTGGTCAAGCCCTTGTCTCTCAGCCCAGAGGTCCGTGGTTCAGTCCCTCTGCAGGGAGACAGATGGGCAGGCCTCTGAGACAGGGCTTCGGGGAATGAGCTGGTGCCTGGGCTTGACCAGGACCACCGTCCAGCCGGACACCAGGGAGCGTGGACGAGGATGCTGCCCCACTCCCCCCTCCTGAGATGAGCAGGGACGAAGGCCTCGGCTCTCGCCCGCCGTCATTCAAGGTGCAGATACCGGTCTCTCGCCTGGTTCCCCTCCTTCAGGACCCGAGAGCAGAAGTCGAGAATGCCCGGCTGACAAGGCTTGCTCCCCTGGTCAGGCACACAGGGAAGTGAGGGCGCCGAAGATCTGGCTGGATGGTGCAGATCTAACTGGACTACAGCGTTGGCAAGGCTTATGTAGGCTTCATTGACCAATCGGATCATGCTTCCTGGTTTCCAAGAATTTCCTGATAGGCTCATGGGTTTGCAGCATGAAAAGCGGTTGGCCCACACTGCGGGCTATGCAAATGAGGTGTTACTGGCCAAGTTATGCAAATGAAGTGTCACAGGCTGGCGCGAGCCGTCCAATTGTCTTACAAGCTATTTCGTCCAATCACATGGCAGGATTTTGCCGTCCAATCCTACAGGAGCTTAGCTGTTACTCTGTGAAAGTTGGAAGCCTTTTGATAGGCTGTGTGTCAGAGGTTTAAAGCGGAATGCTGTCAGATGAGCTTGTGGCACCCATGGGTTCCAGGTAAGACGGCTCCAGGACACGTAGCAGCACCCTGCCCTTTCTGCGCCTCTCGCCCAGATCCACGGGTCCAGAACGTCCCCACAGTTAGGTACTGATCTGCTCATGACAGGGCCACCAGGCAAAACCACCAGCTCCTCAAGCTTGGAATATTGGGCTTTTTAATTCTCCTAACCACGTTCCATCTTGACAACCCACAGGGAACAGCTCTCCCTCCTCCTCTGGGGTCGCCGTGGACCCCGGTGAGTCAGAGTGGACTCCATGGGGGCAGCGAGTGCTGGCTGTTCAGGGAGCACCGCGAGAACTCTGGAACAGACCTAGCATACTCCAAAGGCGACCAGGGATTCCAGCTTGCTACTTCGGCGGCGAGGGGCCATCAACTCCTTCCCGGCTGGTGAGCGTGCGACGGGACAAGGCTGGCTCACACGTGCAGGTGGGTGGACCCCTTTGGGTCAGGCAGGCTTCTCCGGAGACACACAGCCAGGACACTCAGGATGCTTTGTCCGTAAGAGGACAGGCTTATGCAGCAGGAAGGGAAGCACGTCCACACGGCAGTACAGAGGTCTCCGTTCAACGCGCTTTTGTTTAACAGTTTATGGAGTGCAAGTCCTTCAAGTCATGCTGGACGTAAGGTCCAGCAAGCAGGCAGCAGCGTCTTCCCTCGGGCAAGGCAGGCAGCCTGCCCGCAGACAGCAGAGAGCAGGGGAGGGGGGGGAGGGTCAGCAACAGGCAGTCGCCGGGGAGCTCAACCTGGGTCAAGATCTCTCTCTCCCTGACAGGGTCTGGTGCACCAGCGACGTGGTGAAGCAGGTCTGGAAGGAGCCTCGAGGCAACTGGATCCACGTTGGGCTTGGCCGGGCAGAGACGTTGCTAAAGCAGCCGCTCGCTGGCCCAATCGCCAGGCAGCCAGAGCGATGATGGCCTGCTGTCTGTCTGTCTTTGTCTCGGTCCGCCTCCGGTCAAGCTGCTACCCTGTCAAACTCCGCCCACCTGCTACCCTATCAAACTCTGGCACAATCGACCCGATTTTCATGCTGTGTCTGTCCATCTCTTTGAGGCCCTTCCTCTTTGTGGCTGCCCGTCCTCTTGACCACGAGGCACGAGGATAGCCTTCTCCGGGGACCGGTCCCTCCCGAGCACATGCCCGCAGTACCTGAGACCCAGTCTCAGCATCCTGGCCTCCCTGGGGCCCTCTGGCTATACTTCTTCGGAGACGGGTCTGTGTGTCCTTCTGGACGTCCAGGTGGCTCTCTGTATTCCAGGGCCTGGCCCAGGTGCCCCTGCAACCTCACGGGGACACCCTGGCTCTTCTGCACCATCCTGAGGTCTTGGTGACACTAATTATTATTATTATTATAAATAGATATACATTATCAGGAGATTGACCACATCTCATTTATACTTTCTGTACTCTGATGGTCCAAACATATCCTTGTCTCCATTTCTGTCTCTATTTTTTTTAAAAAATCGTTCTATTGGGGGCTCCTGCAACTCTCCTCACCATCTGTGCAGACATCCATGGTGTGCCAAGCACATTTGTACGTGGGTTGCCCTTCCTCCGACCCAACACTTGTCCTTTCTACTGAAGTCCTTGGTAGCAGCTCCTCCTTTTTCCCCTTCCTCCCCGCGGCCCCTCTCACTCATGGGCTCTTGTTAGTTTCTAAATTGTTATTACTCTGTCCTATCATGCACTGTCCGAGGTCTCCCTTCGTCCACTTCCCTGTGGCCCGTGCCCCAGGGAGGAGGTTATATATGGAGATCCTTATAATCAGTTTCCCCTTTCGACCCCACCTTCCGTCCACCCTCCCAGTATCACCCCTCTCACCCCTGGTCCTGAAGGGATCATCTGTCCTGGATTCCCCATGTTTCCCGTTCCGATCTGTACCAGTGCACAGTCGCCGGTCTAACGGGACTTGTCAGATAAAAGTGGGGTGACGCTATGGGGTGGGAGGAAGCCTTTAAGAACTGGAGGAAAGGTGCACCTTTCATCGTTGCTACACTGTGCCCTAACTGGCCGGTCTCCTCCCCACGACCCTTCTGTAAGGGGACGAACGACTTTATCCTAAAGCGTTGGTACACGCACCTGGCTTAGTCACGGCGGTGTTGGGGGGTGGGGTGGACGATGGCCAGGAGCCCTGGCAAAGACATGACTCAGCAGGAGTCTGCTCAGGGAGCCTCAGGGCTGCAGGGGGAACCCGCCAGGGTCAGGAGCTCTGAGGGAGACACAGGCCCTGGCGGCCAGTGTTCTGTGCAGACTGCAGCCCCTGACACCCCCCGGGGGGGCAGTCCTCCTCCCTCCCATGGGGGCTCCGTGAGTCAGAATCCTGATTAAGACCTTGTGGACTTGGGGTTTACAGAAGCAAGACTCCCTTGTGCCTGAGGCTCTGTCCGGTCATCCTGGGATGGGTTAGAAAGGGGTTATCTATCAGCAGGTCCAGACCAAGGCCTCCTGGGCTGCCGTCGTCACAGGGGGAGACATCGTCACAGAGTCAGACTCTGTTCTGACTTCTCATGGGTGCTGACGCCCAGCAAGGCTGGGGGACAGGTACAAAGGGCCCCTGTGGGCGTCTGAGACAGGGCCACTCTTCAGGCGGCGAAGGCAGCCTCTTCTCGCTCCCTCGGAGCGGCTGGATGGCTTTGAACCGCCGTCCTCGTGCCTCGCAGCCCAATGCCAAAGGCTTCTCCTCCCGGGCTCTTGAAGGAACAGCCACCCTGGTCCTGGAGGCACAGCAGTTATGCCACAGGGTAGGCAGTTTGAAGCCACCAGCCGCTCCTCAGGAGAAAGGCGGGCTTTCCCTCCGGTGCTAGGCCAGGGAGACTGGAGAAAGAAAACCCATAAACACACCTAGGGATATAATGGAGAGGTCCATATGCAGGAGGAATGGAACATGGAGAACGCATCCCAACCCAGTCCACTCCAAGCCTACAAGTCTGAGAGTCGCCCACATGTCCGATACCAGTCTGCAAAGTCTTCTTCAGACTCACGAAGCACGTGCAACGATGGCAGGACCATCACAGGCCAGGGGGTGCAGACTCTTGTGTGTCCAGCAGCAGTAGAAGCATCCTGGGGCAGGCAGGGGTCTCCCCGTGGCTCCTCGCTTCCAGGGCTCAGGGTCCATCAGCAGTGTCCAGTGGCATCTCAGCATTGGTAGGGGTCTCGCTGTGGCTTCCCAAGCATCTCAGCACTGGCAGGGGTCTCCACGTGGCTTCTGCAGCCCCAGAGGTCTGGTTCCATCTAGGTAAGCCCACGTGGCTGCTCCTCCGGCTCCTCCAGTCTCCAGGACTCAGGGTCTATCAGCCTGCAGCTGTGTGGTCTTGTCAGGAGACCGAGTCCGTAGTCTCTCACTCCCAACTGGGAAACACCGCCAGACTTCCCAGCATTCTCCGGAGAGAGCCACGCCCACACCGTGGCCTCCGTGGCCATATCCAGACTGAAAAGCCGGACCCCACCCCTCGACTCCCAGGCCTGAAGTTGACACCGATGGGTGACTGCCCCACCTCCCACCTGCAGTCGCTGTCCCAGAAACCTCCGGGGTGGAGGTGGTGGCAGCCAGTGGGGCTTCCTTTCTCCATGGGATTGGAAGGACGGCTGGCCTGGCAGAGCGTGGGGGAGCACTTTACCTGCGCACCATCACTCCTTAGTCTTCCACGCCGACCCTGACTGACCCACAGACGCCGGGGTGGGGTCGCGGCCGCTGGCCGGCAGTTCAGAGCCCCCAGCCCCTCCAGAGAGAGAGAGAGAGAAAGAGAGAGAGAGAGAGAGAGAGAGAGAGAGAGAGAGAGAGAGAGAGAGGCTTTCCATTCCTGTACCGTTTCATCTCTGAAGTCCTGTGTATGTGTGTGTGTGTGTGTGTGTGTGTATCACACTTCTCCCCGATCCTTGTGCCTTCTGAGGGCTCAGAATAGACTCTCTGACAATATGTTTTTGCCTTGTTGGCATAATTTCTCCTTAATGATCAGTAATGAGGTCCGGGGACAAAACCACTTATGGTGAAGGGCTTTATTGTTTCCGCCTACCATATATTTAGGGAGGGGGTGGGGGTGGGAGCGGGAAGGGGCATAATGAAAACGTTCATATTTTGCATCCTAGAGCGTGTTTTTATTTCCCCCCGCCCCCGCCGTGGCTTTTCACGCAAGCCTGCTTTTACGTCCTGGGTCAGGTTTGATGATCTCCTCTGTAGAGACAGTGCCTGCTTTTCTCCTGGAGGTGACGGCTCGGAGAGAGTCTGTTTTAATTGCTGTTAGGGGCTGTTTCTTTTTCTCTCAAAAACTCGTGGCTGCTGGGATGTTTATTTTGTATTTAGCCATCTCATTAAAATTTCAGATGAATGCCGCTTTTTTTTTTTTTCTTTTCTCTCTCTCCTCCCCGGGACTCAGTGGGTTGCTTATAAATATCTTACAAAGGGAACAGAAGCCGCCGCGCAGGCCCGCTGCGGTCCTGCGGACCCCCAACCCCCTCGCGATTCTACATGGGGTTTCCCAGACTGTCTCTGCAGGGGCGTGCGGGTGGGCTTGGCCCGCCGACTGTGTGGTCACAGTCGGGACAGGGTGGACCTGGGGCCGGGCCACCCCTCCTTATACTTCTGGCCACACCCACCCAGGGTCACCACCCGTGGCGCGCGGGGTCCAGACCCCTGGTCCGTCTGGTGCCGTGATGGCACGTCGCAGGGACCCGCGCTCCTGCTTCTCCGTGTCCTGGGCCCCCCCCTGGGTGGGTGGAACATACACGGGCCCAGGCCCGGGGCACCTGAGGCCTCGGATGAGTCCAGGTGGACTGGAGAAACAAAGTCGTAGAAACGCCTCTGTGTCTCAGAAAGAGGTGCATGCACAAGAGCAACCGTTCATCAAGGAAACGCCCCAGCCCAGTCCAGTCCAAGGTCAAATAGTCCAAGTCTGATAGGAGTCCCTGTGTCCGAAACCAGGCTGCAAAGTCCTCTTCAGACGCACGGAGCACGCGCAGTGACGCCAGCACCCTCACAGGCCTGGGGCTGCAGAGTCTGGTGCATCCAGTGGTGGTCGAAGCCTCTCGGGGCAGGCAGGGACGTCCCTCGTCCTCCTTCAGTTTCCAGGGCTCAGGGTCTGTCAGCAGGCCGCCACGTGCCTTGCCTGCCTGGCGTCTTGTCCGCGGAGCGTCTGCAAGAGACTGAGGCGTGGGTCTCTCCCCTCCAAGGGGGAAATACGGCCGGATTTCGCAGAATTCCCAAGAGAAAGTCCCGCCCACACAGAGGTCTCCTCGGGCTATCTCCAGCTGGACAGGCTAGACTCCAGCCCGACACCCTTCATCCTCACACGGACACCAGGTCGGGGGACGGCCTCCCAGGCCCAGTCTCGCTGACCGACTCTGAAGAGAGTTTGTGCCGCAGATGGACCCCAGGCAGGGCATCCTCGGATCCCTGACCGCGGCTCCACACAGGGCTGCCGCAGCCTCTCCCCAGGTCTTTTTGAACAGGGCGGCCCCTGCCAAAGGGGGCCTTCCTCTCGGCTGCGGCCCCGGACGACACCGACGGGCAGGGAGGGCAGCGCAGGCCTGGGCCGCTGTGCTTTGTTGGGCGTGGGGTGGGTTCCCGGCGGGTCAGAGCGCCCCTGGGCAGCGGCTAGCAGCAGCAGCAGGGCCCGGCTTCGCTTGCTTCCCCGCGGGTCAGTGGGCGGGCTTCATCTTCCCAGGGAACAGGGCCGAGGCGGGGGCTTGGGAGAAATGGGAGCGGAGACCAGCCGGCGGGGACCAGGTTCCAGTGCCCAGAAGCACAGGGCAGGGTGGCCCAGATCGGGCTGGTGGCACCAGCTTGGAGGCTGGTCGAGATCGGGATGGGCTGCCTGGACATGCAATCCACACCAGCCTGGGGCTATCAGAGTGCAGCTGTCTTACACACACACACACACACACACACACACACACACACACACACACACCAGTGCTTTTGTAGACCTCACTGTGGGCTCCTCACAGAGCTGCTCACTGGCCCGAGAGCCCCACGAGTGGACTTTGGCTCCCCGGGCTGCAGTCCAGTCTCCAGCCACCTCATGGCCAGCTGCAGGCATGGACTGCGCACACCGTGGGCGGATGTCTGATACCCAGCCACCATCGCCTCCTCGGTCAGGCTCCCAGCACCCCCGGGCTGGGTCACACTAGAACAGCGCCCCACCCCACCTCACGCCGCCATCCTGTCCCTCCATCGTGCCCCCGGACGGTCTTCTCACGGTTCCAGCTCGTGCATTCCAATTCTGATGATCGATTCGTGGCTGCGGCCGGTTCTCCTTTTGAGTCGAGCCCCGTGGCAGACCAGGGCCCAGGGGACGCTGCTTCCCCAGACGGCTCCATCCGTGTCTCTCTGGTCGACGTAAGTCCCTCCACGTCACTGTGGTCACGTCTGCTCCATTCTCCTCCCTATTGCTGCGTTGATGAAGAAGGCAGCAAGTTCTCCCTGGGCGAAATTCCGGGTGCCTCCCTCGCCGAGGGGCTCATCTTCTGGCAGGATCTGCAACGGCAGTGCTCCGGTCTCCCCCGGCAGTGCTCTCCTCCTCTCGGCATTGCACAGCGCTCCTCTGCTCACAGGACAGACTGACTCCTCAGGAGTGGACAGCCCACTCCTCCCCTGTCGTCCGTTCTTAGCCTGGACGCTCGGCAAGAAGCCTGCTCACGTGGGTGTCCCTGCTGCCACGTGGCCTGCCAGTGACGGCTTCCACGTCCCAGCAGCACACAAGCCACTGCCATGCCACAGAGTCCAGAGGCGACCAGGGGGACCCATCACCCAAATCTCACCCCGGACGCTTGCCAGGCAAGTCCCTGAGGGCAGGGTGGCCCCTCCCTGGGCCGACCAGGCGTGTGGACGTGACCTGGGTTCACACTCACGGCCCCGGGAGTAAAGCCCTTCGCACTAAATGTCCAGAAAGATTCGACAAACTGGTTCTCGGGAGATCCCAGGCGGATGTGGGGACTTGTTGTCACCCTGAGTCTCTGTGCACGGGAGCTCAGGCTCTGAGCTCAATTGCAGAACACACACACACACAAGCAGGCGGGTTTGATCGCCAGGCTCCCGCTTGCTGGCTCGGTTCACTGCCCGTGAAATCATGTTCTCAAACACGGCTTCACACGGGAAAGGGCTCTCAGCCTAGAAGCAGGCTGGCTCCGAGGCAGGTGCCAGGGTGTGCTTCCAGTTTCTGAGACACAGGAGAAACGAACGCCAGGGAAGAGAAAGAGACATTGCCCAGGGCTGGCGGCGGAGGAGACTCCATCGGCCACGGTGCTGCCCGGCAGATTCGTCGCCAGCAGGTGGGCAGGTGCAGAGTTCTTCCAGGCCTGCTCATCAATGCCCACCCCCCCACCCCCCCGGGAATGCCAGGCCCCTGGGGACCTCTGCCTGGGGACATTCAGCTCAGCTCCCAGTCAACACACTCCACTCCCTGAATGAAGTGCCCTAGGCGGCCCATGCTGGAGAGTCTCAGCCGATGGCCCTCAGTTTCATGTCCCCGCGCCCCCAGTCAAGGGCCAGAGGACCCCCACTCCGCAAGCCTGCCTCCAGCACAAAAGCACGTGGCTTTTCCTGCTCCGTGGGTTGGGGAACCCGACGATGGATGATGCGTGGATGAGTGGATGGATGGATGGATGAGTAGATGAATGGATTGATGGCTGATGGATGGATGGATGGATGGATTGATGAGTGGATGGGTGGGTGGGTGGATGGGTGGATGGATGGATGAGTGGATGGATGGATGGATGATGGATGGATGAGTGGATGGATGGATGATGGATGGATGGATGGATGAGTGGATGGATGGATGGATGAGTGGATGG
>PVJH01041728.1:0-14761 GCA_004026705.1 Nesogale talazaci | reverse complement strand
AAGCTGCTCGATGCCGCCCTCTTGTGTTTGAAAAGCCCTTGCTTCGGTTTGAGGGCAGTGATTTCCTGCCTGTGCATGTTTCTGGAATAATGATTCCTGAGAAATTAGAAGCACTGCAGAGTAAGTTACCCAGCAACTACGTCATTATTTTGAAGATTAATGAACAAATTATTCATAATAAAAAAGTGTATAGTGGTCTTCTCCGAAGCTTGTCATGATGAATATTTTTCTCCATTTGTGTCTCTTTTAAAGCCATTACGATTTAGTTGTCACTTCCACTGGGCGGGGGCGGAAGGGGGGGGGAGATGTGACTGGGCTCTCCCTTAAAGATTTCAGACTCAGGATCCCATAGGAGTGATTCTGCCCTGGTTGTCGGGTTGTGATGGCTTGGACCCACTCGATGGCCGTGGTTTGGGGTTTTTTCGTAATTGGTAAAAGTAAAAAGTAACAGACCAGCTCTCTCTGGAGAAAACAGAGAGTAAAACAGAGTAAAAAGCCCATGAGAGTTGGTGTTCCTTTTCTAGGTAGATATCCTTTTGTCCCTCTTACAATCAGTTGGAGTGCGTGCCTGCTATGTAACAGAAATAGAGCTTTACTCAATGCCCTTGAATGGATTCTAACTCATCCCGACCCTGTAGGACACAGCAGGACTGCTTTGTGGGTTTCAGAGACTTTCAGTCTTTTTTTTTTCCGGCATCACTGCTCTCTGGTGGTGGGAGTAGGAGGCCCAGCCCCACTGCTGGAATTGAACCTCCGTCCCAGTGGGCCGCAGTCCCTAGCACAACCCCTACGCCACCGGGGCTCAGCCTTTCAGTCTTTACAGGAGTAGAAAACCTCCTCTTTCAACCTCAGAGTGGCCGGTGAATTCAAACTGCTGACCTTGGCGCTTGCCGCTCACCAGAGCACCTCTGAAATACAAACAGAAATTTATTCTCTCCCACTTTCTAGATTTCTATGAGCAAGCGGCAGTTGTTTATTCTTCCCAACTACTGCAAAACAATAAGCCCACCTTGAGGTGCACAGAAAGTTGCAAAATTGACAACAGCCAGGGCTTCCCCCATAGTCTCATCACCCAGATTGACCTCCTCTGATCACTTGACCCATTTGCTTTGTGATCTGTTCAAGAGCTCTTGGGAAACCAAACCCAACCCCAGCACCCCTTTCCAACTTAACTATCTCACAGGGTCTGCACCCTAAACGTCGCTTATCTTGCCATTCACTGTACACCTTCCTGAACCATTTGGCGGTAAATGGCTATAAAGGTCATGGACGGGGCAGTATCTGATCTCCACTTAGTAGTCAGATTCCTCTCCGGTGGAGGTCAGATGTGCATCCATCCCTCAACCTTCTTCCCACTTCCGAAGCCCCCCATCTTCCCTGGCACTCCCCACTGCTCTGCTGAGTTCCATAATTTGTGCCGAGGGCCCCCACAGAACTCGGTGGCAACACTCCAGACAGTGGGGTTTGTTAGGGACCTTCACAGGTGACGATTCAAGATCAGGAGCTAGCCTCTGGAAGGCACGCCTCTCACCCTGCCAATTTTTGGCCCGGCCTCGGCCATCACCTTCAGCCGGAAGCACTTGGTTCCAGCTTCCGTGGGTCAGAAACTCAGCTTCTCAATTAAGTTGCCCTGCCAGCAAGCCTCCGTCCCCGGGGGGTGGGTGCCCAGCCCATGAAGGCTTCGAGTGCTGGCTCATTTGCCACTCCCATGTCATCACTGCCTTCTCTCGTTCGGTACACAGACATCTCGGAGTCCCAAGGACACCTCTACTCCCACCTCCCAGCCCTGTCTCTCTTGCTGGTAGTGACCCCCCCCCCCCCCCCACACACACACACTTTCGAGATGGCTTGTTTTATACACAGCAGGACAGCAGCATTGACGTCCCTATGTGAAGAGGTCCAATCACAGCGAACCCTGTTACCAATCACTCACAACTCAGCTACCAGCAGTCGCCCACATTTTCTTCCCTGGACCCTCCAGGAAGAGCAGGCACATCCATGCTGCATGGTCCCGCGCCCAGTCTCTGGTGAGCGCTACAAAGGCTGACTCCAAATCCAGGCGATTCTTGCCCAAAAGTGACCCTTTTGAGGGTATTGTAAAGTTTTACAATGTCAGACAGTCTCATTGTTCTCCCTCAGGGTCCCTGGGAGGTTCAAACTGCAGACCTAGCGGTTAGTAGCCCCCTGCCTAACCCAAGTGCTACTTGGTCTCCTAAAGACAAGCCCCGTCAAGTAATTGAGTATCTACCACCATTATATGCAGGCGTGTTGCTTAGTGAGCTTTGGGACAAACTCCAATCACATACACATGTGTGCACTCAGACGATTTCGTTTTCAAGGTAAGACGTTCTCCCTTTGTATGGATTTAAAGAGCACAAACCGAGGCAGGTGGATCTCATAGGCAGGAGAGACAGAGGACGGCGCTCCTGTGGGTTTGCTCCCCAGCAGGCAATGGTGGGGACTGCAGGGCGTCGGCTGCTCCTGCTGCTCAGGATAGCACCACAGGGTGGGGGCCGGGCAGGTTCCCTTGCTCACTAATTCACCGTCTCGCCCCATGTCTTCACCCCCTGCCTCTGGCAGCAGCTTCTGGACGAGGACTAACAGAAGCAGGCACCCGTCACCTGTACGTCTGTTAAACAATCACGTAAGATCCAAACCCTTTGCAGCTGGGTGCCCTGGAGTCGGTTGTGACTCACAGGGACCCTGTGTACACAGGATGAAACCCTGCCCCGACCTGTGCCCGCCTCACCATTGTGATGTGGGAGCACACTGTCGGGGTCGCTGTGCCCGTCCCCTCACGGACGGCCTTCCCTTTTGACCCATCTTCTGCTTGACCGAACCGGATGTCCTCTACTCAACTGGATCACCCGTCTGAAGTATGTGGGATCAAGGCTCGCCATCTCTCCTTCTAAGGAGCATTCAGGCTGGACTCCCCGTTTGTGAATATTTCACACCCTGTGGAACAAATCACGTCCCATCTGCCACGCTGAGGTTAAAGCAGCGGTTCGCAATATGTGGATCACAACGCCTTGGGGGGTCAAACGACCCTTTCACAGGGTTTATCATATTCATAATGGTAGCAAAATTACAGCGACGTAGCAGCAAAAAATAATTTTACGGTGGGGGGGGGGAGTGTCACTACAACATAAGGAACTGTGTTAAAAGGTGGCGGCATTCAGAAGGGCTAACATATTTATTGCGTGATACACTCCAGAGTGTAATTACTTTGTAAATCTCCCTTACGACTAATAAGCAGACTCCATTTGAATTGTTCATCCTCCTCTCGCACTTCAAACTTACTGGTTCTTGCCTTGCCCAGTCTTTTTTCCAGGATAGTGTTGAGGTTGATCTTTTAAATCACATTCTGGCTATGGGTGGGTAAGATTGATGTAGTCTTCTTTTTTTAAAGTATAAATACACCTGAAACCAAACCCACTGATGATTCCCACTCACGCCAACCTTCATAGCGGATGTTTACGGCAGCAGGCGGCCTCCTCTTTCTCCCATGGAATGAAGGATGGTTTGGAACTACCCACTCTGTGGGTGGCGGCAGTCCAGCACTTACACCGCCACAAGGATTTTCATACCAATAGCCTCGTTGAAATAGGAGGGGGCTTTTTAAAAGTTCATAGAGGGGGGGGGAAACATTCATTATCTTTTCATTCTTTTTTCTTTCTTTTTTTTCATTCTTTTTTCCGTGAACTTGTTGATGGCCCCAGTAGAAGTTAAATTCCCAACAGTCTCAGGCTCCAGGAAAATTTCCCTTCTAGGACCACTTTTTCTTGTCTAAAGGGCACTTATGAATTCCAAAACGCTGTCAAACTTTTGATGGTAAATTTGGCATTTTTACCTTGGAATAAGCACCGAATTGACTTCAGAGCCACATGGACCGTTGTTGCTCTTTAGTGCACCCCCTGGTCGTTTGTGGAAGTTCACGGTGCCCCACGCCCACTCTTGTGGCCGTGGCAAAGCCGATCAACCAGTGGATGTTTTGGTGAACATTTTCATCTGCACGTTGCTTATCTATCGATCATCCAGTCGTTCTATCCTGTCAGATCAACCAGTTCTGAATTCCACTTATTCCTGGGACAGGCGTCCCGGTGGTGGGCTGGGCTGGAAGCCACCCCCTCGGGGCGGGAGAAAGATGGGGCTTTCCACCCCGTCAGTCATCGTCCTGGAAACCCACGGGGCCGCCCTATTAGGTCACTCGGCGTCGTGGAGGTCACCAGGGGGACACAGCCGACCCCGCGGCAGTGCGTTTGGGCCTTTGATCATTGCCTGTACACCAGCTGGAGAGGCCAGCTTGCCCCTCGTCGGGTCCCACCGCTGCCCGACGACGGTAAGGACCGAGTGAGATGTCTCGCTCACGGAGTCCTTCGGGGAAAGCCGCGGCCTGGGGCTCCTGGGTGGCCCCCACAGCCGCAGCCCCCCTGGGTGGCGAGCACCAGGCGAGCGTGAGTGAACTTGGCAGCAGGAGCCAGAAGGGGGGTCTCCGCGGACTTCCGGTCGGTCGGTGGGCGTGGGTTTCTGCAGACTCCACCCCCGCCCCGCCCCCCAGTGTCCGCTTCTCGGGGATGGGGGGGGGTGAGGGCGGAGCCTGGGCGCGGCGTGGGCCTCTGTGACGCGCGGGGCGTCCCCCAGGGGGCGCCCTCATCCGCCCGCCCCCCCCCCCGGACTTGGCCGCTGCCAGTCTCCATCTAGGATGAGGCAGCCGGGAGAACATGGCTGGGCCTCCCGGGCCTCCGTAGGGCGGCCCCCGGCGGCTCGTGGCCCCCACCATGCCCTGGTGGAGTAACCTGTGCTGTGAGTAGTGCGCCCCTCGGCGGCCATCACGGCCCGACCGCGCCCCTCGACGGCGTGAGGTTAGGGCTGGGCTGACCGCGTCCCTGGATGGCTGAGACGTGGGACGGGTGGGCTTCCTCGGCTTCTAGAAGCCGGCCGGCGTCGGAGCTTGCAGGAAGTGGTCAAACTCGAGGGCCGCGCCGAGGCCCGGTGGTGGCTCTGTTGGGTTCTCCCTCTGCGCCTCTGAATGGACGGCAAAACCGGAACCCCACCCCTGGGCACACTTCACTCCACGGAAAAGGAGTCCAGCCATAAAGCCATTTTTAAAGACCCTTTTACACCCTGGAATGCATTCCGAGGAAGCAGCCAGCTCTGGGTTACTGGCCAGGGTGCAGCCGCGGGCACTCTGCCTGGAAAGCCCAGGCAAGCTTTGCACCGAAGTCCGTGAGGGAGCTTGCAGTACTTAACCAGAACGACGCAGGCATCCACAATGGATGGGTTCCGAAGGGCAACGAGGGCCCGCCCCAGTCGGTGGGCCGTGGCGTATGAAGACCGCCCGGATCCAGGCCTCCCGGCAGGTCTAAGCACATGGACCGAGCCTGGCGGGCGACAGACAAGCCGTCTGGGAGAAAGCCCATTCTCTTGATGCCAAGATCCCGCCAACTCTCTGAAGGCCCTTCGTACTTCTGCAGGCCGCCTCCTGGTGCCCTGGGCTGGGGGTGGGGCTGGTCACACGAGGAGCAAGGAGGCAGTGCCTGTAACTCTGTCCTCTAGGCTCTCTGTGAGTGAGAAGCCTCTCGATGGTCGGGAGTTGGGTTTTTTGTTTGTACTTGTCAGGTATACAGGTGCAGTTCCATGCACCTTTGTGCTGGGGTCCCTTCTCATAAATGACTTGGCTTCCTGGCCTAGTTAAGTAGGCTATCCCCTAGTCCCTGGGACCTTTGCGGGTATAGAGCAGCTTCGGGGTGTCGTGTGTTGGAGTTGGGGGTGCTGACAACAGAGACCTGCTGTGGATGGCTCGATACCAAGGCACAGACTTGGCTCGCACCCTGTCAGAAAGGATGCATAGAATTAGGTCAAAAGACATGACAAGATCAATGGGCCGGTTAGGATTTTTAAATTTCCTGAGCTCCTCTGTAGTTTGGGGTTAATTTGGTTTAATGGAGTCAGCCCACATTGTCACATTCTCTCTATAAAGAGCATCAGATTGGTGCCCTGCTGGCATAGTGGTTTACATGTTGGGGCAGTCCCAATTGACCAGCTGCTCCAAGGGAGAAATACTTCTGGTCTCAAGGAAACCCACAAGGGGCACTTCTCTCCTGTCCTGCCCTGTTGTTAGGCGGTGAGTGGCGTTTTGGTTTAGGGATACTGTCCAGAGTTGTTGGGTTCCGCCTCTTGTCAGCTCCATCGTTGTCAACCTATTGCACTGTAAACATTCCTTTCATCCCAGAAATTTATTTTTTAACCAAAAGGTTTCAAATTGTACAGCTTTGGGAGCATGAAGGGAAGATAATTATGGACTACACCTGCTTTCTCCCATTCTGCCAGCAAAACGGCTCAGTTCTCTAGTGAATTCCAGAAAGATTCAGGAGTGGTTGTTTTAGATCTCAGGTTTGCTGCTAAGAAATGTGACTAATAAAGAGAATTTATTTGGGGGATTTGGCTTATTTCCTCTAGTTCCCAGTCAGTGATACCATCCTTATTTATTGATGTTCAGGAAAAGATGTTTACAACTCTTGGGTGACTGGGAGTGTTTGGGAAGGGCTAATGAGCATGTGTTTGTTGTGGGGGAAGCTTAAGGAAATCGTGAAAACAGTTCCTCTTTCAACCCACGGTGACCTCACATAGGGGGAGGAGAATTGCACTTCCATTGGGCTTCTGAGGTTGTGACCTTGTAGATGGGTGTGTGTGTGTGTGTGTGTGTGTGTGTGTGTGTGTGAAGCATTTAACTGAGTGAGGACGGCGAGAAGGTGTCTCCTACTATGGATGTGTTGTCCAAAGGGGCATAACCTTGGTAAAGGAGAAGGTCCCAGAAAGGCCCTCAACAAGCTGTGTTGACAGTGGAGCCGACAGTTGTGAAGAAGCTGCTGGCTGGAACAGTGTTCCCGTCACTGCACAGAACCGTCTGGGTGGCACCGTGGGACAAGAAGGGGCACGACTACATTATTTATAGTAGGAGAAAGGGAAACTTACAGCATGTCTTCTCATCAGAGTGTATCTCTTTCTTAAATTAAAAATGTAGAGCAAAAGTTAGACATTCTAGGTAGTGATTATAATGTTTTTCCAAGTTTTCATTTCTTTTTACATATTTGCCCCACTGTTGAATGTAAAACAAAAACGCACAGCCGTCAAGGTGATTCCAACATGGGGACTCTCCATAATAGTATCCGGTCTCCTGGAGATCAGCCTAGTGGGCTTGAACTGGTGACCTCGTACAGCCCAGCACTCTGTAGCGCCACCAGACCTGCTAACTGCCCCAGGTGAATGAGGAGATTTTTTTGGTCTGTGAAGTCTACATTGGCCACAAATGAGTATTTTCTATAGTGATTTGAAAGAGAAGGGCAATCAATCCATTTGGAAATATATTTTAGGTTAAGTAAAGAGATTCTTGGTTTTTCTCCAAACTGCCTCCTCTGTCTGAAATATCCAGTTTTCCCTTTGTTTCTAATACTCCCTGAAATGCGCATGCCAGAATAAATGTCCTGGGGCCTCATGGTTACTGCTGTTCCTACCAAGAGGGATTGAGGCAGCTGACAGCCCTGACTCCATGGTGGCATGTGGCCAGTGTTTGACCTACGATCCCACCACTACTATCCTCCAAAGTCCCAAGAGGCCCAGACAATTTACAGGTTTCATCTAGATAACAACAGCAAGTCTATTGGGAAGAAAGGGGAGGGAGGGACAGGATTTCGATTAGCTTTCAGTAGATTGTTAGCTGTGATGGTGGAGTCACCCCCTTCGTGCACAATGGAACCTGGTTCATTCCTGTGACTGTGGACGAGTCATTGTGAGCTGTAGAGTTTTCACTGACTGCTTGTGGAATCAAATTACCAGGCTCTACTTCCTAATCCATAGTAAGTCTGCTGAAATCGGTTTCGCCTTTGTGTTAGGCTGGGTTCTCTAGAGAAGAAGACCAGTGATGCTTATAAAGTAAAATGTATATCAGGAAAGGGCTCCCATCGTTGTAGAAGCAGATGGGGCTCCTGTTGGGCTGAAGGCTTTTCCTGACTCAGGTAGCTGCCTGCGCTGGCAAGCCAGGAAGCAGGAAGAGTGGATGGAGAGGAGGACTACAAGGTCAGCAGGCGAGGGTGGCTCCCAGGGTCGGCAGGCAACATGGTTGGCCATGGACTCAAATCCAAAGAACTGGAGACTCATGATCCACATTAGCAGGAAGTGCAAAGTTCTCCACTATGTCTGCGTGGGTATGAAGTAGACTGTACCCCCGAGGAAGCACTGTTACTCACTCAGCTGGGACCTGAGTAAGAGGTTGCACTCCATCCTAAGTGTCCCAGAACCGCTTGGCCGATCGCAGCAGACCCTATCACGGAGTTGATGCTCTTAGGTCAGAAAACATTGTGGAGGACTCAGCGGCCAGGCTACTGAGCAGCCTGGCCCAGCCACGTTGGCACACAGCCAGCTCTCACAGCATCTAGACAACAGTCTTCGGAGGATGAAAGGGGAACATTTGTGTTGTCGTTTTTCCATTAAGAAATGCTCTCTGCTTCCCGTTTATTATCACAGCATTCTTTTTTGTCGTTGCTATTCAGCGAATCAGATAAATGATCCCTGTCATTGTTCTTATAAGTTCCAATGTTTGAGCAGTTGGCGTCCCTCCAGACGTGGCTCCAGTGTCATTGGCCTGTCCTTATCTGTTTGGATCACCCCCTTTCTGTCCAGTACGGCGTGCCTTCTGTTTTCCCAACCCCAAATCTGGAATTTCTCTTGGGAAACTTTTTTTTTTTTTGTCATCACTGCCCTCAGGTGGTCGTGGGGGCTACCCAGCGCCGTGGAGGACTCAGCGGCCAGGCTGCTCCTGAGAGCCGCTGCTGGATTTGACCCGCCAGGCCCGCGGGTTGCAGTCCTGCACTCAACCACTTATGCCACCGGGGCTCAGCTTGGGAACCTTTTTTGAAGAAGCCAGGCTTATTTATTATGTCAAATAGCTCCGGTTCCCCTAGTTGCCTGTTTGCAGTCTTGTTTAATGTATCCCTTCATGTTTTCCATACAGTAGAAGATAAATCTGAAGGGGATGAATTCTAGTTGAAAACTGTGGATGTGACGTGTAGGCTCACTTTCGGCCACAACGGCTTGTCAGTGCAATAAGTTGATGCCCAGGCGGCATACACTTAGATGCAGCCATGTTCTTTATCAGCTGCGTTTGCCTGTTCTCCCTTTACGTGAAACAAAGAACAGTAATACCTTTAACCTTCTGGTCTTTGACGTTCATTTGAAAGTGGCAGCTGTTGGCTGATCGATTAAGATTTTAAAATACTGTTAAGACCCTAGCCTGAAATTACCCCTTTGGGGAGTGGGAGCCAAGCCGGAGGTATGCCTGGCATTAAGGGAGGCAGGGTGCGCACATGCTGAAACTTAAATTTCTTGAATTGTAATGACTTTTTTTTTTCTCCTCTCCCCCCCTCTTTTTTATGGCTAATAGTTGGACAGAGAGAGTCTGAAGATGTAAGTGAAAAAGATCCCGCTAAAGAGATGGCTGCCAATGCGGAAGTTGTTCAGGATATCACAGAGGACGGGCAGGAGAATTTACCGGAACTCCTCGAGCAGGTTCCTTCTTCTGAAGATAATTTAGATGCGTTAACACAACCGACCGAGTCCCAATCGAACGACGTCGGGTTTAAGAAGGTATTTAAGTTTGTTGGCTTCAAGTTCACGGTGAAAAAGGAGAAGGCGGAGAAGTCCGACAGTGTCCAGCTGCTCACCGTCAAAAAGGATGAAGCGGAGGGAGCCGGAGACCACCAGGAGGCCGGCGTGGAGGCCGCAGAAGGAGCCCCAGCTGCCAAAGCGTCCACGGAGAAAGCTGCAGAGCCCGCAGAAGGAGAGTCCCCGGGCAGCGAGGACGCGGAGGCCCCGGTCCCCTCCGACGGGGCGGATTCGGGGGCGGCCCAGGAAAGCAAGGAAGGCGGAGACGAGAAGCATGAGAAAGAGGCCGTCAAGTCACCAGACTCTCCAACCAGCCCGATCACCAATGAGACGGCATCACCATTCAAAAAGTTCTTCACCCAGGGCTGGGCGGGCTGGCGAAAAAAGACCAGTTTCAGGAAGCCAAAGGAGGAGGAAGCAGAAGCCCCCGAGAAGCAAAAGGAACAAGAGCAAGCAAGAGGTGACCCCGAAGAGCACGGAAAGGCAGAGGCTCCCGCAGAGAAGCCGCCGCCCCAGGGGGAGCGAGGGGGTGTGCAGGAAGCCCGGTTATCCGCCGAGTACGAGAAGATAGAGCTGCCCTGCGACGAGCCGGCCGGTGATGTCCAGGGGCCGTCGGAAGAGAGAGCGGCTCCTCTAGCCACCGAAGTGTTCGATGAAAAAGTCGAGATCGTTGCCGAGGTGCACGTGAGCACCGAGGAGAAGACAGCCGAGGGCCAGGGAGCTGGGGTACACCCAGCAGTGGCGTCCCCCCCGCCTGAGCCATCTGCCGAACCCACCGCCCAGGTGCAGGCTGCTGACTCCGCCCAGGAAGTCAGGGTCAAGACCAGCGACGCCACTGCCCCCGGAGAGGACCAGCTCCCACCGACGGAACCAGGCCCCGAAGAAAGGGTGTCCCCTAAACCCCCAGAGGGCATCGTGAGCGAGGTGGAAGTGCTGGCTGCCCAAGAGAGAACCAAAGTGCAAGGAAGCCCTCTAAAGAAACTTTTCAGTAGCACGGGCTTAAAAAAGCTCTCCGGCAAAAAGCAGAAGGGGAAACGGGGAGGGCCAGGAGGTGAGGAGGAGTCGGGGGAGCACAGTCACGTCCCCCCGGCGGAGTCCCCGGATAGCACCGACGAGCAGAAGGGCGAGAGCTCCGCCTCGTCCCCTGAAGAGCCCGAGGAGATCACCTGCCTGGAGAGAGGCATCGCCGCTGCGCCGCAGCCGGACGGGGACGCCGAAGAAGGCGCCACCTCCGATGGGGAGAAGAAAAGAGAAGGGGTGACCCCCTGGGCGTCTTTCAAAAAGATGGTGACCCCCAAGAAGCGTGTGAGGAGGCCTTCCGATAGCGATAAGGAAGATGAACCGGAGAAGGCCAAGAGCGCCACCTTGTCTTCCACCGAGAGCGCCGCCTCCGAGCTGCAGGAGGACGTCAAGGCCGGTGCCGAGGAGCACAGGCCGGAAGAGCCAAAGCGCAAGGTGGACACTTCGGTCTCGTGGGAAGCATTAATTTGTGTGGGATCTTCTAAGAAGAGAGCGAGAAAGGCCTCCTCTTCAGATGACGAGGGGGGGCCCCAAACAGGGCCAGGAGACGCCCCCCAACCAGAGGAAGCCGGAAAAGACAAGGAGCCAGGGACAGACAATCTCCCCGCCCTCCCTCAAGAACACGATCATGGCCCTGGCAGCTCTTCCCCAGAGCAAGCAGGAAGCCCGTCGGAAGGTGAGGGAGTGTCCACCTGGGAGTCCTTTAAGAGACTGGTCACCCCAAGGAAAAAGTCCAAGTCCAAACTGGAAGAGAAAACCGAAGAGACTCTGACCAGGACCGGGGCAGAGCCACCAGCTTCTGACGCCGAACCCGGGAAAGAAGAGTCCTGGGTGTCGATTAAGAAATTCATTCCTGGGCGAAAGAAGAAAAGATTGGATGGGAAACAAGAACAGGCCACTCTTGAAGACACAGGCCCAGCGGAGGTCAACGAAGAGGACTCTGACGTCCCCGCTGTGGTGCCTCTGTCAGAGTACGATGCTGTGGAGCGGGAGAAAATGGAAGCACAACAGGCCCAGAAGAGGGAAGAAAAGCCTGTGTACGTGTCCGAGGAGCTCAGTAAGAGTCTGCTTCACACGGTGGCGGTGGCGGTTGTAGATGGGCCCCGGGCAGTCACCAGCATGGAAGAGAGGTCTCCTTCGTGGATATCTGCCTCAGTGACTGAACAGCCCGAGCAAGAAGAAGACAAGGCCAAACAGCCAGCAGAGGAGCGAGGGGAAAGAGAAGCGGTCGTGGAAGAAGTTACCACCGGTACCAAGACGTTGCCAGAGAACCAAGATGCTAGTGCTGGCGCGGTGGCTCGGGAGATGGCATTCACTCCTGGAGCTGTCACAGCCCAGGAAACAACGGAGGCATTTGGTGCCGAAGAAACTACTGAAGCTTCCGGTGCCGAAGAGACCACAGAGATGGTTTCAGCCGTCTCCCAGTTGACCGAATCTCCAGACACCACCGAGGAAGCCACACCCGTTCAGGAAGTGGAAGGCGACATACCGGACCTAGAAGGCCTAGGAAGACGGACTCAAGCGGTCCTACAGGCAGTGGCAGAAAAGGTTAGGGAAGAATCGCAGCTGCCCGATGCCCTTGGCCCAGAAGACCCTCGTCGGGCCACCCAGAAGACAGGATCCAAGATACTAGAGAAGGTGGAAGAAACAGAAGAGGATTCCATAGGGCTAGAGGTGACTAAAGAGATGGACTGTGGGTTACAAGGGCATGCACAAGAAGCTAAAATGGAAGATGTTCTACAAGGGAAGCTAATTGTGCAGACCACACCAGAAAGCTCCCCAAAGGGGCCTCAAATCCCTGACAGAGAGGAGTGTAGTGGGCCTGAGAGCCCTTCCCCAGTGGAAATCTCAGGTGAGGTCAAGTCACAGGAGATTACCATGGGACAAACTATGACCCCCGACTCAGTTGAAACCCTCATCGACAATGAGACCGATGGAAGCACTCAAGTGACAGAATTTGAGACTCTGAATACAGCACAGCCAGACAAGGTGCAAGAAATCCATGGCAGTGGTGAAGTCGTGCCTCAGGCACAGTCAGAGCTCACCGAGACAGAGGCGGGCCCTGTGCAGAAAGAGGGACCTCCCTTTCTGCCCACCTGTCAATCCCAGGAAGATGGTAACCAATCATGCAGACCGGAACAAGCAGATAAAGAAGTCCTGGAACAAGCAGATAAAGAGGTATCTGTGGAAACTGTCCCCACCTTTTCAAAGACTGAAGTGCTTGCCGAGGCCAGTGTATTTGTTGAGAAGACCAAAGACGTACCCTTGGCCGAGGGACTAGAAGGGTCTACAGACACAGACATAACAGCCAGTCAGAACCAGATAACAGAAGGACAGCCCAAAGACAGAGTTACTCCAGCAGCGGAATCTCAAGAGAATGCTTTGTGTGCTGATAGCTTGGAAACTCAGTCTCTCTCAACCCCAGCGCAGAGCGAGCCGGGAATGCAGGGAGAAGGGGAGCAACTTGAGACCCCGCCAACCGTAGCAAACGAAGAGAAACTCGAGCAGGCACCTGCTGGAACCAGGCAGACGCTTCCCGTGACTTTTGTAGACGGAGAAAATGAAGTTGCCAGTTTGGGAGGAAGCGCCCCTGGCCTTGTTTCAGAGGAGACAGTACCCACCGAAGTCCAGGTCCAAAGCTCAGATGCACCACTAACTCCACCCGTCACAGCCACAGAGGACAAGGCCGTCGGGGAGACGATCTCGATTTTGGAAGAGGGAGCTGAGACTTTGCAGTCTGCAGAGAAACCCGTTGCTCCCGAAGAGAAGCCCTCCGACGAAGAGCGAGATGCCACTGCTCAGTCCTCCAAAGATGCAATGCCTACAGGGACCGGCGCTCCAGCTGAACCTGAACCAGTGGCTGCTGCTGCTGACCCGGAAGGGGATCAGACCACACCACAGATGCAGGTGGCAGAAAGAGACCCCGGAGAGGCTGTTATGCAGGAAGTCAAAGGGAACGTCGTGACAGAAGAGGAGGATCCGAAGGCAGGAAGCGAGGTTTGGGGCTTGGAGAGAGAGAGCTGTAACCTGGTGCAGGACGTCATTGAGATCGCCCTCGACCAGTTAGTCAGCTCCACAGCAGCCAGCCCCGAACTGCCTCCTGCTGGCTCGGAGGCACAGGCCCTCGTGGGCAAAGCTGGCCACCCAGACGCTGAGAAAGAAGAATGTGAACCCCTCCCCTCTGCCCAGGAGGAAACCCAGTCGACTGCCCCGGACGATGAGCCAAGAACCGGCCCTGCCTCCAGCACTTCCAAAGATGGGTCAGAAACGGTAGCGGCTGTTGAGGTAGAAAGTTCCAGTGCAAAGAGCCCAAAGTTGCTTGAAGGGGCCGCACTCCACTCAGATGCCAAGAGCGAAGCAGCTGGAACAAGGTCTGGGCCAGAAGATGCCGAGGGCGCCACCTCTGAGCCCGGAGGAAGAACCGAGAAGTCACCGTTGGAACGGGCTGAGATCGGAGACACAGCTGAGACTCAGGACCTCGCCCCACAGAGTCCCGACGCCTCAGGAGACTTGTGCAGAGGGACTCCAGACACAAATGGACCCAGACTGACCAAGGAGGAAGAGGACGGCCAAGGAGAGGAATTTCAGAAAGGCCCCGTGCAGAGCGCAACAGAAAGAGAGACCAAAACCCAACCGCAGGAGGAGATGCAGAAGCCAGAGAAGGAGGCCGAGAAAGCCGAGCACCCTGAACCTACCAACATCGCGTAAGTAAGCGTCCTTCCCTGTGAAAATGGAGGCAGGCCGGCCTGCTTTTATGCAGCGTGGTGGCACATTGACTGGAAAGGAACTGCTGTGTTTTTTGTTGTTTTAAATCATTTCATTGGGGGCTCCTACAGCTCATCCTCCAAACCTTTGAGTTCCTCTTGAGCCCTATGATGGGGGACCTGACTGTCTAGTGCACCAGGAGGTCTGGGGTGGTTCTTGTCATCTCCTACGAGATGCCAGCGGGCTTCCCAAAGTCGGTGGAGGACCCCCCACTATCTCTTAATGCTCTTCCTAGTCCCCTTTTACTCTGTTCCATTTGGGGTCATGGCTTCCTTTATGCCCTCCACGACTGCCTTAGAAGAAAACGAGTGGGGGG
>PVJH01041727.1:0-14766 GCA_004026705.1 Nesogale talazaci | reverse complement strand
TCTTCTGGGGAAGCCCCTATCAAGAACCTCAAGTACAGCCTTTAGAGCCCCTAGACTCTAGGGGGAAGCTGGATAACACATTACGGTCCAACCATGACCTGCACTGTCTCTCTGTGCCTCCCGACAACAGCTGCCTTGAACAAGGTGGGGTAGAGATCTGCAGACAGCCAGATCTGAGCCAGGCTCTGTAAAATCTGGATTGTCCAGGCTAGACAGGCAGAGCACACATGACTCCTGCTTGCCCCTCTCAGTGGGACTGGGGAATGGCGCTCAGTGGATGGTCCCTGAGAGCCCATTTAGGTGAGCACCTTCAAGGGAACCATGGACTGATGCTTCTCTTGGTGCCTGGAGAGTTTCCCGCTGGTTCCTCTGAGTAGGACACAGTGGTGCTGCACTGGGTCCCCATCCACACGGTCCAGAAGTAGGCGGCCACCTTCTCCTGCACATCCGGCACTTCCAGTTTCCCTCTCCTGGGCGGAATCTTCTGGGCAAGCAGGAGATCCAGGGCCCTCAGCACAGCATTTCAGAAGTGCCGGCGAGAATATCAAGTCTTCATGAGCTCCCACCATGGTCTTCACCATCTCCCGGGTCTCCCTGTCCCACTGTCCATGGACAAGGGCTGGAGAGTTCAGTGGGCAGCCACCGCAGAGGGGCAATGACTGCAACCTGGCTGGGTTCCTGCTCCTCATGCTGATCAATCAGCCGCAAGGGGAATCTTGACCAGTGCATGGAATGATGGGTCCGCTCTGACCCCAGGGACAGTCACTGCTGACCTCCATCCTCCAACCTCTCGATCCCTCCCCCTCGGCTCCTGGACAACACCGAGAAAGCCGTAGGTCACACCACTCCCCCGTTCAACTCACAGTTGGAGAGAGTGGCAGGGCTGGGATTCAGTGTTGGCTCCAGGGGCTGAGAAATCTGAGATGGACAGGTGAGAGGGCAGGCTGCTGATTCCCTGGCTGTGGAGGCTGAGTGATGCTGACGAACACGTCCATGGCCCGGTGGAAGCTCAAGTGCTAAGTCCTGCAGGTCCGAGGAAGGACACACACCCAGCAAAATGCCAGAGAGCTTTCCTAGAGCGTTCTTATATTTGGTGGGCGGGGGACCACACCCTTGAGGGAACGACTTTCCTCCTGGAAAGTCACAGGTCTCTTCCTGGAGTTGATGACATGACATCGAACCTCACTGCCAAGGCTGCCTGCATCAGACCTGCTGACCCCTGAGGGCCTTGCACAGCCAGGCTGACTCGTCACCTCAACCCCCTGCCTCGCCCAGCACAGCACCCTCTCAGGACTGAGAGAAGAGACAATGCTGACAAGGAGTGGGGGTGGGGTGGGTTAAGCAGTCCTGATCCAATTGGGTTCGTCACTGATTGTGGTAGCACTTGTACAATTTCTTTAGTGTGCCTGAAATAGGCAGTGGTAAGCACGCCAGCCTGCTTGATCAGGAGGTGTCCATGGGATCAGGTATTAGGCATCGAAAGACCGAACGGAAACTATCATATCGCTGAGACCAAAGGGGTTCAGAGTGGAGACAAAACCCATCTGTACTCAATTGAAAACCAGCTCAGAGAAGGGTCCCAAAGAAGGGAGGAACCAGCCATGGTGCAGGATGGCACCAAGGAAACACACAACAGTCCTCTAGTTCCTGAATGCTTCCCCATCCCCAGCAATCATGACCCCGCTTCTATCTTACAAATCCAGCTAGACTATACCCTGTACACTGGTACAGCTAAGAACCCTCCACACACAGATTCCAGGACAGATAACCCCCCCCCCACCCAAGGAACTATAATGGGAGTAGTGATACAATAGGATAGGTTGAAGATGGAGGTTGAGAGGGAGAAGCTGGAGAAATGGGATAAAGAATCATAGTGATTGCTGAGTGACCCTCTGACTGAGAAGGATGAACCACAGAAACATGGGGTGAGACACCAGACAATGTAAGCTATGATAATAATATTTTATAATTTATCAAGGGATCACAACAATGGAAAGATGAAGGAGAAAGAATAAAAGAGAAACTGATACAAAGAGTTCAATTATTAAGAAAATGTTTTAAAAAGGATGATGAGAACATATAAGCAAATGTGCTTGATTTGATGTTTGCTTTGTTATTAAGAGCCTTGAGAGTCCCCAATAAATACATTATTAGAGCAAAGAAATATGGGCTGATTTTATGTATTAAATAGTAACTAATAAAAACAAAAGATAAATCATAAGGCTAATATTGGTTGTGTAAAAGCAAAAAAATATTGCTAGTGAGGACTCCAATGTAGAAGCAATGCAGAAATATGTATTTTCATTAACAATTTTATTTGTTTTTTCAGGTATTATTTAATAGTTTCAATAATATTTTAAAACTCTTATAACAGAAAAAGTTTCTGTGTACTTCATTCATAGTTCTTTTTTTAATTTACCATTTTATTGGGTGTTCATACATCGCTTTCCATCACACATAGATCAATACATAGTTACATACACTGTGCCAAGCACCCCCATTTGCCTGTCCTCATCGACATTCTCCCAACATCTGCCCCTCCACTTGGGTCCTTGACATGGGCCCCCCTTCCTTTCCCATCCAACCTTTCCCCCCTTCCCCCCAGTCCTCATTACTCTGCAATCACTATTGTTTTGTCATATCTTACATCATAGTTCTTATTGAAGTGTTAATTGTATAAAATAATAAACTATGTATCATTGAAAAAAAAAACTTTAACCAAGGAAATGTAGTTATATTTTCCCAAAGAGACAAAGTCTGTCCCCACCGTCAAAAGAGAGGAAAAAAAACTATCCATATCTCCATTGCATTCACTGTGCATTTCTGCCCATTCCAAGTTTAGAGAACACATTTCTTTTTTGTGGGGAAGCTCTGGAAATTAAGAGTAAGTGGGTGTGTGATACCATGTGAGGATTCTGTTGTTCTACGAGCAGCACTTGTACATTGATGCACTGGCCACCCTCTGTCCCTTTAACACATGATGACATTTCAGGTGCTCCCTGGGAGGTGTTATCTCAGACTTATCTTCCCTACATGTGGTGATTCATTCCCCCCATTGCTGTGGTGGAGTCATGAGTTCCTGGGGTTTCACAGATGTGCAGTGATGTAAGTTTGGAGCTCTGGTGTCTTCACGGATGACATCAAGACCTGGTCCCCATTCTCCGTGTCTGTTTCTGCTGAGCAGAGGATGCACAGGCTCTGCTCTGCACAGTCACACTCGTGAATGTACACGAACCAACCATAGGAATCCTTAGGTTTTGTGGTCTCAATACAGGAGCAAGAGGTATGACAAATGCAGTGCTTTGAAAACTTGTTTATTGTCTCCTATTGCAAGTGGCAGGAAACAGAAATGTACGGCACGGTTGTGAGCAGTGAGCTTCTCTCTTGGAAGGAGGAGGGGGAAGGTCTTGTGGGGTTTTTATATGTGAGAGCCTGCAGTACTAGAAGTTCTCCACTTTTCCTGAAAACCATGTTGCCTAGTTCCTGCATGTGTCCAGCGTAAGGGCATTGGTTTACAGGGAAACACTTTGTCCTGGCTGTTGGTTCTTGAAGGGGATCTGCATGGCCCTTGCCTGAAGGCTTATCTGCCTTTCCATTGCTTGTAGACTATGGATGGAATTCAACCAAGTGTTGACTTGAGTCATGCTGGTCACATCAGTTAAATTCTTTAAGCCATACCTCCAACCTCCCTCTTCATCATAGCCAATGTAATCTAATCTTTAGGAACTCAATCAGAACCTCACTAAGATAGGAAATACTAGTCTTTAAGAAATGGCACTGTGATCAAGGATTGAAATGTGTAGGCACTGTGGTAGGATTGAAATGACCAAGAGGAGGCTCATGACATTAATTATCCAGATGAACGCAGATTCCATCGCATACTTTGTGAAAAGTCTGTAAGTAAATCCTACTGAGTGGTACTTGATGGGTAGCAGGGTCAAATTCACCTGCCCCATCATTTCTTCAAGGGCACCCTGGTTCAGAGTTCCTTGGGGGCCCACATAGCAATGCAGAGGGATGGGAAGCTGTAGAAAGGTAAGCTTGCACCTTGGGACAATGTGAACCAGCAGGTCCTGTAGGACAGCCATGGACACTGGGTTTCCACAGAGCTTCAAGGTGG
This sequence comes from Nesogale talazaci, assembly GCA_004026705.1. Taxonomy (NCBI): domain Eukaryota; kingdom Metazoa; phylum Chordata; class Mammalia; order Afrosoricida; family Tenrecidae; genus Nesogale; species Nesogale talazaci. The sequence goes on along the minus strand of PVJH01041727.1, from coordinate 10,646 downwards.
TCAGCGGAGAATAGGCACTCAGAGCAGGCAGCAAGTCTCTGAGGTCAGAATCCTGGAGGCCACAGTCAGCTAAGTGCAGGTACAGCAGTGCGGCTGATCCTCTTATGGCAGAGCAGGGAGGAAAGCATAACTGAGTACACCACTCAAACCCAAGGAGGTTAGATGGCTGGTGCAGGGACACGAGGACAGGCGTGTCATGTCATGGTGCAACAGCTTGCAGTGACTCAGGCCGAGGGTCTCCAAGGGGGTCTGAAAACATCTGAGCAGCAGGTGGAGGCGGTTATTGAAGAAAATGGTAGAGTACAGGATGAGGTGCTAGACTAATGGAGTCTGAGAAACTGAGTGGTGAAATGGTCAAGTGGCTTTCCACCTCGTTCTCCTTCGCAGAGGCTGTGCAAGACAGGGTGCATCCAGAGAGAAAGAGTGTATGTAGCTGGATCATCCAGGCCAGGTGAGGAGCCAACCAGTAGCAGAACCTTCCTTCCCCTGCTTGACTCTTTCAATAATGAAAGTGCACAATTCCCCTGCAACTTCTCCCTGAAATTACAGGTCTGTGAGCAACTGCACTGGGGTCAAGTGCTGACGCTGCCCCACTGACATGGATTTCTCCCCCTTGGGAGTATGAGTTCTTGGCTGTGTGACCTCTGACTCTTCTACTTAGATCACAGAGGCACTAGACTGGGTTCCTGCCCACACGTTCCAGAAGCTAGTGTCAGTATTCATCCATTAATCCAGCACTTTGAGTTTGATGCTCCTGAGTTCAAAGTTGTGGCCAAGCAAACTATCAGGACCGTCCAGTGCAACCCTTGAGATGTAATGGGGAGACTTACAACCCTCCAGTAGAGTCCCCAGGAGCTGGTGCATGAAGAGTCAGGCTCTGTCCATGACCTTCACCATATCTCTGTGATAAACATATTTCTATATGATCGGGAATAGATCTATACACAGATACTTATAGGGTTAGTATTAAGGCAGCAGATGGACATTAGACCTCCACTCGAGTACTTCCTCCACACAAGAACACTTTCTTTTATTAATTAGCATTCCTTGATGCTCACTCACCTTCCTGACATAATTGCTGAAGACAAATGTGTGCATAAGCAAAAGTGGTGAAGAAAGCTGACGGTGCCAGGCTATCAAAGATATAGCGTCTGGGGTCTTAAAGGCTTAAAAGCAAAAAAAAAAAAAATGCCAGCAATCTAGCTTATAAGCAACAAAGCCTACAAGGAAGAAGTACACTAGCCTGTGTGAACACAAGGTATCGAAGGGGTCAGGTATCAGGCATCAAAGAACTAAAAATTATATTATAAGTGATGGGAAGTACACATTTGGGAAACAAAAACTGATCTGTAGGTGAAGCAACATCACCTTACAGAACAAGCCAGTTAGGGTACAGTGTAGCAACAATGAAATATGCAACTTTCCTCAGTTCTTAAATGCTTCCTCCTTCCCACTATCATGATTCTAATTCTACTTTATAAATCCAGTTAGACCAGAGGGTGCACACTGGTATAGATAGGAACCAGGAACAAGGAGATACAGGACAGATAATACCTTTAAGACCAGTAGTGAGAGTGGGAATACCAGGAGGGTGGAGGGAAGGTGGAGTAGAAAGGGGGAATGGATTACAAGAATCTACATATAACCTCTTCCCTGGGGTATGGAAAACAGGAAAGTAGGTGAAAGGAGACATCAGACAATGTCCCATATGACAAAATTAATAATAATTTATACATTATCAAGGGCTCATGAGGGAGGAGGGAGCAGGGAGGGAGTGGAAAAAGGAGGATCTAATACCAAGGACTTAAGTAGAAAGAAAATGTTTTCCGATAGATGATGGAAACAAATGTACAAATGTGTTTTGCATATGATGAAAGTATGTACTGATTGTGATAAGAGATATATGAGTGCCTATAAAACAATTTTTAAAAAAGAAGAAAATTGTAACAACTATTAATGAGCAATTTATATAGAAACTGTTTATCGGCATCCTAAAAACAATAAAAACAATAAAATATTATCTAACAAAAAAGAAAGTGTTTTGACAATGATAATGGCAACAAATGTACAGATGTGCTTGACTCAATGGATGTATATATGGATTGTGATAAGAATTATAAAAGCTCCCAATAAAAAAATTTTAAGCTGTAGGTGGTGGTTCTAACATTGTGGTGATGCGCATACACTTCGTGATAAGATTGAATATTTGTACTACTGAATTTAATATGTGGACTGTGTGCCAGTAAGTTGCAACTAATAAATTAAAAGAACGAGACGTCTGGTTAGGCTCCCATGAGCTCCATAGCTCGGGGTCTTGAGCCTCTCAATGAAGAAGTGGAGAAGTTCATCTCTGACAGCCCCACCAAAGCCCCAGTCTGTGGACACCTCCACAGGGGTCAGGGGCGATGCTTCTTCTTTGACCTGGAATGGGCCCTGTCTGAGCCTGAGACTTGAGCAGGGTGGCCACTGCCCTCTCAGATAGGGACACAGAGACACTGGCCTGGGTTCCAGAGTTCATGTTCTAGGAGTTGTTCTCAGGATTCAGACGTCTGTCCAACACTTTCCATGAGCATCTCCTCCGCAACCAGGATCACGAGTCCATCCAGCGCAGACACCAAGATGTCCTAGAAGACTACAAAGGCTTCATCGGATCCCCAGTGGTATCCAGAGAAGGGAACAGCTTCCCAGGACAGCCTTCTCTGTCTTACTGTGTCTCCCAGGGACAACTGCCAAGAACAAAGGTGAAAACACTTCTGAGGGCAGCCACTCCAGGGAGGCAATGGCTGAGGCCCCGTCACAAAGCAGGGACCTCGCCTTTACCAGGTGACCACCATTCTTCACAGACTTCATGAGAAGCATCTGGTTTGGATCCAGTGAAGGAAGCAGACTTAACCTTAAACACACCGAGGATAGAATAAAGAACCAGAAATACTCCTTGAAGTCAAGTGGAAACACTCAAGATGAGAAGAAGCAGATGAGCACTACCCCAAAACCATGGACGATGGAGTCACTGGCTGTCATTTCAGATCTCTTTCTTTGCAGGAAGCCCAATAGTTCGCAAACAAAGGCTATAAAGATTGACTACTTCCGTTACTTTATTTTTACCTGTCTCCATTGTACAGACTTAGCTTTCCTTTACTGAATCAGTGTTGTTGAAATGCTTGACTTTTTCCTAGTCCTCCTGGCTTTCCGCGTGACCAACTTGGGAGAAGACTCTACATATAGGTTGGGTTTGGGTCAGATTCATGTCCCCTTTTATCATCTGTGGCCTGACTTCCTGCACTGGGAGGGGCGGAGGCAAGAGGCAGAAGTCCACAGAGACATCATGACCCAGGCTTCCTTCTTGTCTGTAGTCTGTCCCTTCTTTCTCTGCTCGCCTCTCTGCATGCTCGGTTTTGTGAGGCCTAGCAGCTGCAGCCAAGGTCTGAAAAGTCCCCAGGCGTTTATCTCAACAGAGATGAAGGAATGAAGGGCTTGGTCCCCTTCCATAATCTTGTGACAAATGAGTGCCTCATCACATCAGTCAAATGAGGGGTCGTCACACACATGCCAAATTATATCCTTACAAAATAACACAAACCTTTAGCCATATATTCTATTCTCTTACTCATTTCTACCTTGTAGGCTAGTTGAGACCTGCCCCCAGTACTTCCAGAAGAGAAACCTTTATGGGAGTAGAGAGTCCCCTATTTCTGGTGGGGAACACTGTGGGTTTGAATTATCAACCTTCTAGATAACAGCCCAACATAGAAGCCATCACACCATTAAGGCTCCAAAATGGGCAAACTGCCAAACTCCTGGGCATTCTGGCTCATCCAAGCTGTCACAGAGAATGACCCAGTGAAAGTAGATGAGATGTGCCTGAGAGAAGACAGGACAAAGAGCAGCTGCAAAGACAGTGAAGGAAGGAAGATATAGGGAGGGAGAAACCTGCTCCCAGCTCTTTGTACACTGTCTACACTGAACAGAGCGACCAACTGAACCCAGATGAATGTCCTCCAGAATGCATTCAGTCCACACCAAGCAGAAAGACTTAGATTCAAGGGACAATCACCTGGTTTGGATCTCAATGCATAAACTGTGGTAATAGCCCAGCTCGTGCACCGTAGGTAGCCACCCATGATTTCTGAGGTACAAACTGGATTGGAGCAGATGAAACTGTCCTTCTCTTGGAGCTCCTGGCGGGAATAGTCCACAGACTGTGTGCGTAGATGTCCAGCACTCCCTACCCAGCACCTCTTGGGATCAGGCACTACCACAAAGGGCTCCCCAAAGGACATCACTGCACCAGCCCTTAGAAGCACTGCTCAACCAAGGTGCCCCAGCACATGAAGCATCAGAGGTGGGCAAGGTAAGCAAAGCCCAGCTTCACATGGGAAAGAGAAAGAGGGGGACCAGTTCCCCCAAGTCTGGATGCACATGTCAGATACACAGGCAGAGCAATCCTGAGGGCTTAATATGTAGTTTGGTGACATGAGAAATAAAGACCCCAGTTGAATATCTTTATAAAGAGAAATCTATTCTTTCCTCATTTTAGGTGTCTTAGTTTACTGAAATGTAGGCATGATGGGTTAAAAAAAGTTTATCTTTGACTATCTGCAGGTGAAGGGACTGGACTCTTAAAAATCTAGGACTCCAAATCCAGGGCTACATATGGTAGCCAACTGGGGTTGGGGGTCAGGATCGGGGGGTGCGGCAGATGGTGATGTGTAGAGAGGGAATGGGGTACTAACCCACCCAAGGGGAGTGTATTGTTTATATCTCCACAGGGGAAGAGGCACCAAACTTAAACCCGGTGTTCCAGGATCTGAATGCAGCATGACAGCATGGAGCAGGGAACCAGTGGAGGGCTCTGAGCACACAACCCCAATCCCAAATACAGGGGCAGCCACCTCTCCCCCAGAAGGAGTTTGCCTTGAAGGTCAGCACTGAAGCTGCAGCTGGGGGAGTGAGATATGCATGACCAAAGCACAGGAGAACAAATGACGGGGGAGGAAGAGAGAATGGAGTGCATTCAGCCCAGTGAGCCTTCAGGACGATATTCCCACTCAGAACAGCTGATGCACAGAGAAGATCCTACGACCGGCCCCACTATAAAATATAGCTACCCTAACTGACCCAAGACCTTTTGGGATCAACAATGGATAAATAGGATCAGGATTATACCCTGTCTGACACAACCACACCGTGGCAAAACACTAAGAGTGTGCAACAGAGCATGGAGTTTCAGATGGAGTGTCAAGGGTATACTTTGGGCTCAGGGTGTGGCACCCCATCCGACTCAATCAGGAGACATGCCTGGAGGTCAACAAACAGACCTTGAACTATTTACAGATTTTTATATCATTATTTTTATTTTTTACTTATTTATGTAGATGTATATATATAGGACATTGGTTTTTTTGTTGTTGTTGTTGTCATTATTTTATTTTCTTCGGTTGGTTCATTTTTGGGTCCCTTTTTGGGTACTTATTGTTACCTCTGCAGGTCTATCTAGACAAGATAGACTGGATGAACAGTCTGGAGGCAAAAACAATGGAACTGATGGTTCTGGGGGGGGGGCAGGGGAAAGGGGAGGAGGGGGAAAGGCGGTGGTGTTGACCAGTCCAGAGATAAGGGAATAACAATTGATGCAAAATCAGTGACAAGGTGAGTGTGACAAGTCCAATAGGTATTGATCAAGAGTAATGTGACAGAGAGAAAGTACTGAAACCCAAATGGAGGCTGAGCATGATGGTGGAACAGGAGGAAAGTAAAAGGAAATAGAGGAAAGAACTGGGGGTAAAGGGTATTTATAGAGGTTTAAATACAGTGATGTACATAGGTGCATATATTTATATATGACACTGGGGAAATAAATCAATGAGCACATATTTATAGAGTTAGTATTAGGACAGTAGCTGGGCATTGGACCTCCACTCAAGTACTTCCTCTGTGCAAGAACATTTTGTTCTATTAAATTGGCATTCCATGATGCTCACTTTTCCAACATGATCACTGATGACAAATGTGTGTATAAGCAAAGGTGTTGAAGAAAGCTGACGGTGCCAAGCTATCAAAAGATATAGCGTCTAGGGTCTTAAAGGTTTGAAAGTAAACAAGCAGCCATCTAACTCAGAAGCAACAAAGCCCACATGGAAGAAACAAATCAGCTTGTGAGACCACGAAGTGTCAAAGTGAACAGTTAGTTATCAGGTTTCAAGAACTAAAAATCAAAGCACTGCATGCTTACTCTCCTGGTATGATCGCTGACTAAAAATGTGTACATAAGCAAATGTGGTGAAGAAAGCTGATGGTGGCCAGCTATGAAAAGATATAGTGTTTGGGTTCTTAAAGGCTTGAGTAAACAAGCAGCCATCTAGCTCAGCAGCAACAAAGCCCACATGGAAGAAGCACACCAGCCTGTGTGACCACAAGGTGTTGAAGGGATCTGGTGTCAGGCATCAAAGAACTAAAAATTATATCATTATAAATGAGGGGGAGTACAGATTGAGGATCCAAAGTCCATCAATAGGTGAAGTGACATCCTTTTATAAAGGGGTCACAGGGAAGAGATGAGCCTGTTAAGGTTCAGTGTAGCAGCAATGAAATATACAACTTTCCTCTAGTTCTCAAATGCTTCCTCCCACCCACTATCATGATCCCAATTCTACCTGACAAATCAAGCTAGACCAGGGGGTATATACAGGAGTCGGAAACTCAGGACTAGTGGTGGGAGTGGTGAAACTGGGAGGGTGGAGGGATGGTGGAATAGAAAGGGGGAACCAATTTCAGGGATTTACATATAACCTTCTCTATGGGGTACAGACAACAGGGAAGTGAGTAAAGGGACACATTGGACAATGTATGATATGAAAAAGTAATAACAATTTGTAAATTATTAAGGGTTCATCGGGGAGGGGTGGGGGATGGAAGGGAAATATGGGGAGCTGGTACTGGGGGTGTAAGTGGGGGGAGGATGTTTTGAGAGTGATGATGGCAACAAGTGTGCAAATGTGGCCTGCATGCAATTGATGTATGTATGGATCATGGTGGAGGTGTATGAGCCCCCAATAAAATGATTTCCAAAAAAAAAAGAGGGGGAAGAGGAGCTTATTCCAAGGGCTCAAATAGAAAATATTTGGAAATGAATATGGCAGTATGTGTACAAATATGCTTGATACAAATGATATATTGAATTTTATGAGAGCTGTAAGAGGCCCCAATAAAATCATTGAAAATTTTTTTAATCTGGGTCTCCAGAATGTCTTAGAAATTTCCATGTGTCTTGACATCTAGATTACCTAAATCTGGTGGCCAGCATGGTCACTATAGAATGACTTCTCTGCCTGTCCATCCTGTGATGAATATTGATGCGAAGCAATCCAGGGTTGATTTCAGTCTGGCTGTGGACTAACAAATTCATAAACATGCATATGAAGATAAGGGAAAGGTTTATATACAAGAGGAATGGAACATTCAGAAAACATCCCAACACAGTCCAGTCCAAAGTCATAAGTCTGACATTGGCCCATATGTCTGATACCAGTCTATAAAGTCTCCTTCCGACTCACAAGGCAGGTGCAGTAGCAGCGTCCCGGTGTTGGCAGGGGTCTCCCCGTGGCTTCTCATTTCCAGGGTTCAGGGTCCATCAGCAGTATCCATTAGTGGTGGGAGCATCTCAGCACTGACAGGGGTCTCTCTGGCGCTTCTCTGGCCCCAGAGGTCTGGTTCCATCAGGTCAAGTCCATGGGGCTTCTCTTCTGGCAACTCCATTCTCCAGGAAAAAGGATCAATCAGCACACTGTCATCTGATCTTGTCAGTAGTTTGTCTCTCCAGGAGAAAGTGAGTCCATTCTATCTTCTCCAGTTGGGAAATACCTGGAGACTTCCCAGAATTCTCAGGAGAAAGCCATGCCCACACAGAGGCCACACTGGCTACTCATTGGCTGTCTCCAGATTGACAGGCCAGACTACACCTCTAGACTCCCAAACATGAAATTGACATCAAGTACATCACAGCCAGAGACCACCCCTTGTCAATTTCACACTTATACATAACTACGTAACCACATGTAACTTTCAAATAAATAATAAAATCATATCCGTACCTAATGGGATAAAACTAATATGCATACAATCAACATATGCCACCATCATTTAAAAGTAACATTCTGTAAGTGAACGAAGCAAAACAAAAAAATATCCTACGCCTTACAATTGAAGTTACATAATAACTACACCTTGTAAGCCAACCACTTTATGCCTTTATCCCCTCAATTTTGGGTATCCAATTTCTACATTGCCCACTTACATCAACCCAGTGCTCTGAGAAAGCAATCAAATATTTAGACGTGAAGAATCTCTATTCCAGTTGGAACCTTGCGAAGTCTGTATCCATTAGCAAAGTCAAATCAGGACAGGTCATCCATAAAGTCTGCAGCAATGTGCACCAGTTCACAGGCTCAAATAGCTTCTCTTACTCTGGTCGGGTTCTGGTCAACTCAATGTGGGCTGTTTCACTCAGCCTCACCAGGGTGTTCATTGGTCGCCTTCCCTTTAGACCATGGTCCCATCACAAATTCTCAACACACCTAGCCCTCTCATGCTAGGTCATGGACTTCAGACCAGTCAACCCCTTCTCATCTTCTCTATTTCCTGTGAACTAAGTCCATGGGTGTCAGTGACCAAATTCAACCCATCTCTTTATTGTTGCATTTCTCCTACTTCCACTCAGAGTAGATCCAGATGGATACCTAGCAAGCATTGCAGCCTGCCACAGGTTTCCTTTAACCTTCAGTTCCAGAGAGGAGTTATCATCATGGCTCCATATTCTGTTAGAACAGACCACAGTTCAAGGTTTCTAAAAAGGAAAAGTTCCTCCTTCTTCAATCAGTCAATTTGGCCCGTAGGCAGGTCTCTCAGAATAGTAAATATCCTGAGTACTCCAAAAGATTGGGTGGGGCTAATCTCTTCAGAAACTTCTAAATCCATCTAGAGGTCAATGCATGGCTTGAGGCAACTGGATTTACAAACTCTCTGTTCATACAGCTCAATAAACATTTCTATACATCCTTATATCTACAATAATAGGCATAAGAAATCTCTATAAATAGCATAGAGTCAGAAATTAAACTTAATTCTTAAAACAGTCAAGGTCAATACTTATTAAGCTTATCTATATCCTTATATAATACACTCTACACAAAATCATGGAATTAGGTTTCTGAAGTCATCACGACAGATCCATGCTTTCTGTCAGGCATTTGACCTTCTTCAACCATTGTCCTTGAGCAGTATAGGTTCTGAGACATTCAATTGGAAATCCCCCCCCAGCTCAAAATATGTATTAGCAACATTCATTTTTGCCATTTTATATAGGAAGAACCAAAGACAGCATCCGAACAACATAATCAAAACTTTAACTTCCCATATTATTTCCAGAAAACAATTCAGTAAACTGCAAGGATATATCTGACTTCTGGCTAACCAAAGAAGAAACAATAACCATGAGGCAGAAGTCAAACAAACATCTACTCTCCATCTTTATAATTTGTTTCTCTAGTACTCCACTCCCGGTATCATAATGTGTTAGTCCAGGCAGACTTAGAGAAACAAATTCATAAGCACACATATGAATATAAGGGAAAGGTTTATATACAAGAGGAATGGAACATTATATACAAGAGGAATGGGAACATCCCAACACAGTCCAGTCCAAAGTGGATATTAAGTCCACTTAATATCATAAGTCTGATATTAGCCCATATGTCCGATACCAAACTATAAAGTCTTCTGACTCACAAAACACTTGCAGTAGAAGCATCCTGGTGCTGGCAGGGGTCTCCCCATGGCTCCTCATTTCCAGGGTTCAGGGTCCATCAGCAGTATCCATTGGCAGTGGGAGCATCTCAGTGCTGAATGGGGTCTCTCTGTGGCTTCTCTGCCCCCAGAGGTCTGGTTCCATCAGGTCAAACCCATGGAGCTTCTCCTCTGACTCCTCCATTCTCCAGGAAAAAGAATCGATCAGCATGCTGCCATCTTGTCAGTAGTTTGTCTCTCCAGGAGAAAGTGAGTCCATTCTATCTTCTCCAGTTGGGAAATACCTGGAGACTTCCCGGAATTCTCAGGAGAAAGCCATGCCCACACAGAGGCCACACTGGCTACTCATTGGCTATCTCTAATTGGAAGGCCAGACTACACCCCTAGACTTCCAATCATGAAATTGACCTCAAGTTCATCACAGCCACAGGCGGCATCTATCAGCTCCACCCTCTGACCAGTCTCTCAAGTCTCCTTCTGAAACATAGCTACCATGACCTCATCCTAGGCCAGGTCAAGGTAGGTTGAGAGCAGAGGGCAAAGCACAGGGTCTCGGCATTAGTTGTTCAGATGGACATAGATGACATCACAATCGTGGTAGTAACTACTCCGATCAAAGTAGATTCTCAGGAGCCTGTGAGGCTGCAGGGTCCGCTGCAGCTCCTCGATCACTCTTTCAAGGGCACTCTCGTGCAGAGTTGATTGGGCATCTGTGTAGCAATGCAGAGGGACAGGCAGCTGGAGACAGGTAAAGCTGCACCTTGGGACGGTCAGAGCCAGCAGTTTCTCTATGATAGCCATGGAGACTCGGTTTCCACAGAGCATCAAGCTTCTGAGCTGGGAGC
>PVJH01041726.1:0-14786 GCA_004026705.1 Nesogale talazaci | reverse complement strand
GATAGCCCAGGAGGCCTCTGTGTGGGCATGGCTTTCTCCTGAGAATTCTGGGAAGTCTCACGATATTTCCCAAGTGGAGAAGAGAGACTTGACTGAGTTCTTGAGAGACGGACTACTGACAAGATGAGATGACAGCATGCTGATCAATCCTGATTCCTGGAGCCAGGAGGAGCCAGATGAGAAGCCAAATGGGCTTGCTCTGATGGAACCAGACCTCTGGAGCTGGAGAAACCACAGAGAGACTCCTGCCTGTGCTGAGGTGCTTCTACCACCAATGGACACTGCTAATGGACCCTGAGCCCTGGAAACAAGGAGCCTTGGGGAAACCCCTGCCAGCACCAGGATGCTTCTACTGCTGCTGGATACACAAGACTCTGCACCTACTGGCCTATGATTTTCCTGGTATCATTGCACATGCTTTGTAAGTTGGAAGGAGACTTTATAGACTGGAATTGGACATTTGGGCTAATATCCGACTTATGACCTTGGATTAGACTGGGTTGGGATGCTTTCTCAATGTTCTATTCTTCTTGTATATAAACCTTTCCCTTATATTAAAGTGATCAAATTTTAAGCAGGACAACATTGACTGGGGGGACGGGGGTTCTTGATTAAAAAATTGGTCTATATGGAGCAACAAAAATGTTCATGGAATGCAAAAATGCTATTGTAATATATTTATTTAATATTAAAATGCCACAGGATGCAAGACAAAATGTTAAAAAATGGGGCATCTGGTCACCTTATATATGTGTGTTTATGAATTTGTTTCCCTAGTCTATCCGGACTAACACAGAATTTAACAACTGATTGCCTTTTATGGTCTTTCTCTGAAGAAAAGATTGCCTGAGTACTTTGACTAGTGCTTTGCAATATGTATATTTATGTTTACTACCAAACTTCAGTAAAAAGAGACAACTGAAACAGTTGTTTATGAGCATATTTGATAAAATACTTCAACCATCTTATAGAAGTACTGAGACAATATAAAATAAAAATGATTTCTTTGGGAGGTGCACTGCAAGATGACGAGGATTGAATTGAAGGCAAGGAAAGAATTCATAGGACCTGACAAAATGTGTAGTGCTTCCTGATGGAATAAGAACTGGAATCAAGTCACAATATACCAGAAAGGCCTGACAACCAAGAAGTATAAGGGAGAAAAAAGGTTAACACTTCTTGTCTAAGGGAATATATATGTGTAGATCTGGGGAGACGAAACAAGTATTTTATTTCATTAGAAATATTTCCAGAAGTGGAGGTCCAGAAAAAGGGAGGAGGCTATAGAGTAAGTGTCTTTTAGTAACTTCAGGGTACCACTGGTTCACATTTATCAGTCAGACAAAGGGTCCACAAGCTAATGTAAAATGTAGGCTTATTTTCACCATGTTAAGAGTGAGTAACTGGTTTAGGTGAATTCTAAGATCTCATCTTCCTAGAAATAAAGATAGTTAGGGAGGACAGAGAGAGGAAGGGAGGGAGGAAAGACCTTAATATTATGAGTTCTTCCTAAATTGGTCATTTCACTTTGCCTCTTATAACAATCAAAACAAACAACAAAAATAATATTTTCACATCTAAACCATGTAAATGGAACCAAAAGCTTTCATTTTAAAATTATACTTTTGTTTTCAAAAGTTCAAATCAACACAGACACACACACAAAATTGAATTAGGACTAACATTCTAAAAGCTTAAAATATTTGCATCATGGCAAATTCAAAATCAGCTTAAATGTTTATCATTTCTAAATTAGATGGTTTGTTTACACTCATTTATTTTCTATTTCCATTCTTCAACTAATAGATATTACAGCAGCATAAAAATAAATGACAGGAATAATATAGATGCTTTCTGAGCCCACTCTCAAAGTTGTACTAAACATATGCACAAAAATGCATCTGCCTGAAATTGTTCTGTTACACTGTTCTTTACCAAACACTCAATTTGAGTGAATGAGGCTCTGCAGACAAGAAATATGTGACAGCATGACCTTTATGAAACAGCTGAGGCACCATTGTGTTAACAATCAGTGAATCCTAAAACATCAGACATGTTGACTAGATGGCTGTCATTTCCAAATGTCCCATATGACAGTTTCCTGTAGTTCAGAAATAAACACTCGTATATATGCCACAATGTTACATTAAAGATTCATCTGCAATAAACCCAGAGGAAGCAAGTCATTGCAGAACAGGTATTGCCTTCTTATATTAATCTGTCCCCAAATACAGTTGGATATACAGACTTTGAGAAGACCTTAAGGGTACAGAAAGGCACTTATCAGCTGGAATGATGTACCACTATTACTTAATGCCAAAAATACATCTGCCTACATTCATAATGCTTTAGAGCAGTGATTCTCAACCTGGGAGGTTGTGACCATTTGGGGGTCAAACCATCCTTTCAGAGGGGTCACCTAGGACCATAAGAAAGGACATACTTCAGATGGTCTTAGGAACTGAGACATCATTCCGTTTTCCATCTCCAGACTGGTCTGCCCACAGGCAGACACGTCCACATACAAGTGCCTGCGGTGAAATCTTGCCCATGCTACACCATGCTTCAAGACAAAATATTTCACAATATATAATGACATCTTGTTTTGTGATTCATCTCTATACTTTCATTATGTTCAATTTGTAACAATAAAAATATATCCTGCCTATCAGATATTTACATGACGGTTCATAACAGTAGCAAATTGACAGTTATGAAGTAGCAAAAAAATAATTTTATAGTTGGGGGGGGGGGTCACCACAACATGAGGAACTGTATTAAAGTGTCACGGCATCAGGAAGACTGAGAACCACTGCTTTAGAGCATGAATAGAGAGTAACTTCATAACCTGAGCATGTAGCCAAGTTAGTCAATAAATCTACTATCTTGACCAAAATAAGGAACTTAATTCTGAGCATCAGCAAACACTGCCTTGGCTCCATGGTCCCTCTGGTTTGCTGCGGTGGTTTGTGTGGCTCTGTTGCTGGGAGTTATGGCACCTACATTTTCCAAATGACAAAAGCTGCCCTTAAGCTTGCAGACCAACACAGACTAGGAAGAATGACTTGAACCTCCTCTACCAAAATTGACACGTGAGATTTTATGTGCTTTCACACAATAGAGACAGAAAATAAACCCCTCAAGTTGAAAACTATGAAAATTATAGCTGGGGAAGAAATGCCTTCTCAAAGCAGAAGTGATCTTACAGACATGGGGGAGTCAAGTTTCAAGAAGTCCATTTGCTGTTGGGGCAGATTCAAAAGGAGAAACAGCTGCCAGCATTCACTATTATTTGGGGTTTAGAATACACTAGTATGAATCTCAATTAATTGAAAGTAGTAGGCAATGAAATGGAATGCCTTGTATCCTAAAAATTACTGAGGGGGAAAACAAATTAATGAGCTGAGGTGAACTGACATTTGATATTTTAACTCAAGCAAGCATAAGCTCTATATAAAAAATGACAACTTGAAACAGAATGATAACATATTCACTGTTAAAGCCGACATATCAAAAGCTACCCTGAAATATCCTTTCAGTAACAGGAATATATATATAAATATATATAATTTTTCATACAAACCATTATTACCAATGATGATAAATTAAAGCTTTCTCCAATTTCTGCAACCTGTTAAGTTATGTGATGGTCTTAAGGACATCATCCTTTAGGAAAGCAACTTAGAAAAATTAAAGTAACTAGAAGAAAGGATGAATTAAGAAAACGAACCAGATGACTTAAGAGAGTGATGCAAGAAGACAATATAAAGTCTTGCAGTGAATGTAAAAAGACTATTTAAAAGTCAACTGAAGAACATGCTTGGTAATTCTTAAAATTAAAGCAACAAAGCTAAATACAAGTCTTCAGTTGCATTATTGAATGGTTCTATGGTAAAACATTGAACAAACATCTAATTGAGACATGAAATGTGCAAAGTGTCTGGGAAAATTAGAAGTCATCCAAGAGGAAATAGAATGCATTGATTGATATCCTATTTGTGAGCTGAAATGGATAGATAGTGCTCTTAGTGAATTACTCTATCAGGAATGAACAATTTGAGAATTATGGTATCACATTCATTGTCAAAAAGAACACTCAAGATTATTTCTAAAGCACATTGTTGTCTGAGGTGGGATATTGTCCAAATGTGTGCACTAGTCACTAAAGGCAGTGATGAAATAATTGAAAAGTTTGTCATATTTAATTTTGAAATGGAAAATTCAGACACATTGATAGTTACTGCCAATTGGAATCTATGAAACATGAGAAAAGAGAAAAATATTTGAAATACATGACCTTTGTGAAAGACATGAAGTTGGAAAACTCATGATAGATTTTTTTCAAGACAAATGACTTCATTGCAGATACCTTCTTTCAAAAATGTAATTGGTGGACTTCAAGAGATGGAATACACATGAATACAACCGTCCAAGTCTGTGGACAGAGTTGGAGAAGGTCATTATCATGAACCAAACATAAACTTCCAGCTGACTATGTTGTAGTCTATCAATTGCTCATATGCAAAACCACAAAAGCCAAGATGCAACTTTGATTATATTCTATTTGAATGTAAAGAGCATCCTAGGAATAGATTTGTCACCTGAATAAAAAATGACTGAATAAAAAAGACCCCATGAGTTGAGGGATAGCATCAAGAATATCATATATGAAGAAAGGGGGATTTCTAGAGTAAATAAGGAAGGTTTGAAGGAGAAGGGAGCACTAGAACTGATCATGATCTCACAAATGATTTTAAAGGCAATTTAACAATGGTGAGGGGTGGTTCTCTAAAATGTGGTGCTGTTTGTACATTTCCTCTTAATGTGATTGATTGATTGATTGATCTATTCAGTTGCATGAAATTTAAATTATATTCAATAAAATGTTGGAAATAAAAACATGAAAGTTACACTAATCATGAGCCCAGGAAGCACAAAATGTGCTAAAACTGACCGTGTAATGATTGTACAACTCTCCTTGATAAAATAAAACTATTGATTTGTACAATATGTGGGAAAAGTGCCAATAAAACTGTAAAGAATTAAGACATAAGACAAAAGTACACATAATCATCTTTCTGTTTATCTTGATCAAGAATGAAAAAAAGTCTACCAAAAAGAAAAAAGACCAAAGGAGATGGCAAAGAGATTCTGCAACTTGCTCTTGAATGCAGAATAGTTCAAGGTAATCAAGAAAATAGTGAATCTATGGAGGTATTCATTAGTCTGATCCAAGAAATTTGGAAGATAGATACCTAGCCAACTGAATGCGACAGACAGATATGTGTCCATTCAAAGGTAGGTGACCTAACAGAATGCAAATATTATTGATCAATACAATTAATATCACATAAGAGAAAAAATTTGTAAAAGACAACTCAAAAATAGTTTCTATAATAAACGAATGGGGAGCTGCCAGAATTTTAAGTTAGATTCATGTGAGCATGTGGAACAAAGTATACCATTGCTGATATCAGATGGTCTCAGTTAAAAGTAGAGAATATCAATAGTTGTGTTCTATTGACAAGGCAAAGGTATCGAATGATGTAGATGAAAACACATTGTGCATATCATTGGGAATAATGAGAATTTCAGAACAATTAATTATGCTTATGTGGCACTTGAGCATAGACTAGGAACTACTCTTTCAAATAAAATAAGAAAATAACTCAAAAAAAAAAAAAAACCTTTCATTGACATCAACTCAATTTCTGATCACAGCAACCCTGTAAAGGCAAGATAGAACTGCCTCTGGGGCTTTCGGAGACTGTAAAACTTGATTAATATAAGGGTTCATCTTTCTCTCACAGAGGTGTGTTTTCTGAGGTAGTAGCCCTATGTGTGACCACTGTACCACCTGTGCTCCTGTTGCAAGTTTTAGAAGGAGGAAAAGTGTGTACCAAGGTTGCTTTGTTTCACCACAGTTATTCACTTTGTATGCTTTGCAAATAATTTGAAGAACCAGAGGACATGAAGAAGAGTTCACCTCAGGCTCAAAAGAAACTATGCAAATGACATAGCTCCTCTTACTGAAAGTGAGAAGGACTTGAAGCATTTGCTCACGAAAACTAAAACAGCAGCTGCTCCTCAGGAGAGCGATGAAGCGCTCTACTCCCTTCAGTAGTGACAGGCCCCCAAATCGACATGGTCAGTTCTGCTTTGCAATACAGGGCTGTTGGCTGTTGAAATTGTTCCCAGGGTCGTGAATGAGGGAGAGTGTTGAGAAACATTCAGTATGCATTACAACTCAATATAAAGAAAGCAAAAATCTTCACAACTGGAACAATGACAAAACCGTGTGAAGCAAAAAAGATTGACATGGTATGGGGTTTAATTTTGCTTCGATCCACAATCAGCATGCGTGGGGGGCAGCAGTCAAGAAACGAAATCCAGTGTCAAATTGGAGAAATCTGCTGCAGCACAAAGTCCCTTTAACGTCTTAAAGAGCAAAGATGGATTTTGAGGAATAAGAGATGCCTGACCCAAGCAGTGGCATTTTCAATCACTTGCAATGCATGTGCAAACTGGAGACTTGGCAGATTTGAATGAGGGTGTGTGAAAAGCATTTGGAAGATACTGTAGACTGCCCAAAAAACCTAGACATTTTTTCCTGTCCTGTAAGAAGTGCATCCAGGATTTTTCTTGGAAAAAGAGATGGTCAAATGCCATTTCACATCCTTTGAGAATGTTATCAAAAGAGACAAGTAATTAAGAAAGAACACCATGTTAGGTAAATTAGAGGACCAATGACAAAGAGGA
The DNA here is from genome assembly GCA_004026705.1 of Nesogale talazaci. Classification (NCBI taxonomy): domain Eukaryota; kingdom Metazoa; phylum Chordata; class Mammalia; order Afrosoricida; family Tenrecidae; genus Nesogale; species Nesogale talazaci. The sequence goes on along the minus strand of PVJH01041726.1, from coordinate 8,027 downwards.
GAATCCTCAGGGAGATGAAATGACATAGTCACTGCGTCAGTGGGCCCAAATATAGCAACTAATGTCTGGATGCCACAGACCAGATAGTGTTTTGTTCTTTGAGGGTGTGCGAGTCCAGGTAGACTCGCATATGGATATAAGGGAATGGATTATATACAAAAGGAATGGAACACTGAGAAAGCATCCCAACACAGTCTAGTTCAAAGTCATAAGTCCGATATTAGCTCATATGCCTGATACCAGTCTATAATGTCTCCTTCTGACTCACGAAGTCACAGGTCAGTGAGTGCAGAATCCTGGTGCTGGCAGGGGTCCCCCATGGCTCCTTGCTTCCAGGACTCGGGGTACATCAACAGCATCCAGTGGTGGCAGAAGCATCTCATCACTGGCAGGGTTCTCCACATGGCCTCTCCAGCTTCAGAGGTCTGGCTCCATGACGGCAAAGCCGTGAGGCTTCTCCTCTGGTTCCTCAGACACTGCCATCTTGTCTTGTCTGTGATTCATCGTCTCTCAGACTAACTCCCAACAACTGGGAGATAGCTTCTCATCTTCACGAGGGAAATATCGTGAGATTCTCCAGAAGTCTCAGGAGAAAGCCATGCCCACACAGAGCCCTCATTGGCTACTCAGTGGCTATCTCAAGATTAACAGGCTAAACTCCATCCCTTCATCTCAATCATGAAATTAACATAAGCACGTGATGGCCACAGAGGGTCACTATGAGTCAGAAGCCGCTCAAGGGAGCCTTCAATCAACAACATCCAAATTTGATCTTTTCAATCACCTCATTTCCATGAATGCTGGAAAAAGACTGAAAGAGTGAAGAAGAATTTGTCTTTGGATTATTAAAGTTGTCAAAGGATATTGTGTTGGCAAAGGATATTGAATATACCATGGATGCATAGAAAAACCAATGTATTGTTGTTAGAAGAAGGATAAGCAGAATATTCCTTGGCAGTCAGCGTGGAAGACCTTGATTCATGCCCTTTGGGCATGTTATCAGGTGAGATCAGTCCCTGGAAGAGGATATTATAAGCTTAATAAACTAAAGAATTAGTTAAAAAGAGGGAGACTTCAATGAGATGAATTGACACACTGACTTCAATAACAAGGTAAAACACAGCCATGATCATGAGGATGTGGTACAAAATTGAACTATGTTTAATTTAGCTGTGTAGTATTTCTGTGAAGCTGAACAAACTTTGTAGCACCAAACGACAACAACAATTAAATTGAGACTTGCTTAATGTAGAAAGCATCTCTATTTTTTGATAATTGAGTTGTGCTCGTGGAAGCAGCAACCAGGGGATAAAAGCACACATTTCATTGATCAAATCTGCTGCACAAGACAACCTTAAAGTGTTGAAGAGCTTAGCAGTTAAATAATCTACTGTCAACTTGAAGAAGGTGTGGAGTCTAGCCTGTTCACTACCTGATGACCTCATTTGGAGGTGCTGCTGAGATAAATAGCTCACTGGAGGTCAGGTACACCCTCTTCCTGGGATAAATTCCTTTTGACAAGTCACATAGAGCTACACTGATGGAGGTAGAGCCCAGGAGTTGGAGAAGCCACATGGAGACCCATGCCAGCACTGAGATGCTTCCACCACCATTGGATCTACAAGACTTTCTACCCACTTGTCTGCAATCCTCCTAAATTTGACATCATCTTATGTGCTGTGTGAGTCTGAAGAGGAATTTATAGACTGGTATCAGACATATGGGTCTAATATGAGATTTATGGACTTGATCTGGACCAGCTGGGATGTTTTCTTAATATACAATTACTCTTTGATATAAAATTCTTTCTAATGCACAAATGAGTCTCCATGGATTTGTTTCTCTTATCTAACAGGACTAACACAAAAAGAAAGGATGCCATTTCGTGATTAAGTTGTACTTGATCCAAACCATGGTATTTTCACTTGACTTACCATATATGCTCAAGTATTAAACAATCAGAATATAAGCTGAGACACCTAATTTTACCACAAAAACATATTGACTTGAGTATAAGCCTAGGGCGGGATATGTAGTAGCTACTGGTAAATTTCAAAATAAAAATAGATGCCAGTGAAATTACATCAATTGAGACATCGGTACGTTGATTTTGAATATTTATGTCAAAGACAAACAGTAACCTAGTTCTATAAGTGGAAAAAGTGGTCAACAAAGACAATATACTATCAATAATAACTTTAAAAGTACAAAAAGCATAGCTCAATCAGCTAATCCTTCAGAACTGGATTCCATCTCATAACAGAGCTGCACCTTCACCTGATGTGAGGTTATCAGCATAGACATTGTCATCATCACTGAGTTCACAGTCATCACCATCACTGTTCTCATTCTCACACACGGCGCTGTCTTCACTGCCATCCATAGCATTACAGTGCCACATTCCTTGAAAGTATGTTGCATTATGTCCTTTGGAATCTCTACCCATGCATCATGAACCCACTAGGCTATCAATTCTATGTCCAGCTTCATCAAATTTCCAACTTTTGTCAGTTGGGATTGAGCAGATGACAATCACTCATGCCACATCTTTTGCACATGGTCATTGAAAGGTTTATTTAAACACACATCTAGCTATAATACAGATGTAAGGCCACCTGAGATAATGACCAAAGTAACTTTGCCAATTTTTTTTATGTCATCAGATGTGTGATCTCTGAACATATGCCAACATAGTAATGATGTTTTTTTTTTCTGTAAGGCAGCTCCTGGTTATCCATTTCAAATTTCTTCCAGCCATTTTTTGGTGACATCTTCATCCATGTAACCTTGGGAAATTTTCCTAGGATAAGAAATGAAAAGGCTGGTAAATTTCAAAATAAAAATAGATACCAATAAAATTACATCAATTGATACATCAGTAAGTTAAATGTTTTTGAATATTTATGACAAAGACAAACAGTAAACTAGTTCTGGAGGTGGAAAAAAGGGTCAGCAAGATAATATGGTATCAAATAAATACAAAAACTGTAATTCATGGTGAGAAGTGGATCTTTTAGGCAAGGTCATATGTGCCAATAAAATCTTTGTTTAAAATGAAAAAAAATAATGAGAGACTGCACTTAGTTCCATTAGCCAAACAGGACAGAGTGAGTGTGAAATGTTTTTTCTCATTTCCTGTGGTTCTGAGTAAAATAGTTGTTGTCTCACAAATTTTCCATAGTTCTGTTGCTTGAAAGATCAAAGATCCTAGGTGTTTCATCCATATTCCCAATATCTCCCAGACCAGAGTTATGAATCCTTCTTTGTTATGATTAAGGAATGGAACGACATCACTTTTTCATCGAGGTCTTTTGGCAACATCTGTGAAATGTTTGCTCTTTGCCACAAACATAAAACAAACCTGTTCATGAAGCAGGTACACGATCCTGCTGACACAACATAATCTTCAATGCCTGGTGCTTTTAATTTGTTGCATTTAGCCATTTGAAGGGCATGTAGGTGAATCCCCATGCATGTTACCCAGTAATCATTTTGACCACACTCCATAACTCATTTATGTAATTCAGTCTCTAGATCCTCATACGAAGTCATGAAACCATGTTGAGGGTTTTTTTTTTGGTTTTTTTTTTTTTGCCTTTGGAATCTTTTCCAAGCCAGCTTTCCTTTCCACCACTCCTTCACTTGTTTTTCATCAACACAAGATTCTGTACTTGCAAGACTGTTATTGCTTTCTTCTGCTCTTGACACAACCTTAAGCTTGAAACCAGCTTCGTATGACTTGCATTTCTGTTTGGGTCCAGGATTAGAAGCATTGGGATACATTTCTAACAGGATAAATAAATTTTTTAAGTCTTTGAAAAAAAATGTCACACCATAGAGATTGAATTCTCAAAATATACACTAAGTCCTACCCTAAAAATAAGTCCTAGTTATAGTTCTTAAAAGAGATCAATTTGCAGCAAAAATGGCTGTTCCCAGGCAACTACCAGTATACATATAAATAAGTAAAATCAATTGGTAATAGAATGCAGCAAGACAGATAGACTTCATGATGGAAAAACAGCTATCCTCCTCCAAAAAAAAATGCACTCAAAAGACACCATGAGACCCAAAACATGCTGTATCACCAAGGGAGATGACAGTTATTCTGGGTTTGAGGAGTTTGGTGTGATAATTTTCCAGAATGATGACGTGACTAAGCTCACGTGCCGGTGTTAGAGGTCATAAGACACATGGTAAGATGTGTGTGCACTGTGCTACTGCATGCACTGTGCATATGTATGAGAAGTGCTAACACAACACGTGCAGAAACAGAGTGTGTGCACAACTCATCACGTCTATTATGAGACCTAACACAGACTGCTGTATGCAAGCATAGTCAACACTGGGTCCAGAAAGGGGCTTATAAGAAAATGAAAAATAAGACATAGCAGACTATGTACTATAAATAAATGTACTGTGTATCCAAGACCAGAGATGCACCGGTACTTGTATTGAGCAACGCTTGGGTGGAGCCAGGAGGCGTGACCAAGCACAGGTAGGACTGCAAAGGCTACGTCATGGGTCACAGGTCTGGAGAAGAGCTGGAGAAGAGCAACTGCGTCTGACATTCATCTGACAAGGATGCCGTGCACCCCAGGTACCAACACAGAGAAGCAGGCAGGTTCTTGTCCTGTACAACATGGACAACACAAAGGCTGCTGGGGTGCAGAAGAAAAGATGGGCAGTGATATCAGCAGTTCTAAGCCCACCCACAGAGGTTGCAGGCACCCATAGATGAGCGGAAGACACCAAGCAGGTCTGCACTGCACCAGAAAGCAGGTAAGTGGGACCCTCACTTCAGCAGAGGGGGGTTTTCGGCATAAAAATATGCCGTACTCAGGTTATACACAAATATATATGGTATGTGTATGTAAAAGTTGAACACCAAATAAGGAAGAAGAGAGAATTGATGCATTTGAATTATGGAGCTGGTGATGAATATTGAAAGTATTCTGGGCTACCAGAAGAGCAAACATATCTGTCTTGGAAGAGTATACCCAGAATGTTCCTTGGAAGCATAAAAAGTGAGGTTTCCTCTAATGTGTTTTGTACATGTTATCAGGAGAGACCAGTCCTTCTCCTGGAGAAGGACATCATGCTTGGTGAAGGGAAGGTCAGAGGAAAAGAGGACCTCCCAAGACAAGCAGGGTCAAGGCATTAGCTGCAATATAATAATTGTGAGGTGTTGATTGACTATTGATGCTGATTTATTCTGTTGTCTATAATGTTGTTATAAGTCAGGGTCATTTTGACACTACCTAGTCAGAATATCTAAGCAGATGAAACCCTGGACCATGAAAATGATTCATGATTTTCACTCCCATTCAGTAAATAAAGGTTCCAGTCTATCCAAAGAGGTCTCAGAAGAAAGATGTGGCAATCTATTTCTGAAAGACTGTCCACTCCATACCTTAAGAAGCACAGTTCAACTCTCATATGTATATGGCAAGCATGTCATCATCAACCAATGTCAACTGGTTGATTCCAAATAGAAGCTTTAAAAATATTCTTGGTTAAAGAAAAAAAAGGTGTACAAATAAGCTTGATACAAATGACACATTGAATCCCCCAATAAAATTATTAGGAAAAAAAAGGAAAATCAATCTTAAAATTTATGAGCTCACAGATAGCTGCAAATATAAGATCTTTTTTTAAAAAATGTCTTATGTCAAAGCTTTCTGTTGTTATATTCATCTGCAAAGGCAAGGTATAAAAAAATGGGTAATTGGGTATGTTTTCCTCTATCAAATGGCCTAGACAGTTCCCATTGCATCTAAGAACACACATGTGATGGCACTGTTCTTGACAGAGAGCAGACAGAAGGCAGGACTGTGCTGCTCCATAGTGGCCTTACTGGGGAGATCACAGAAGATCTGGGTGCTATAGTGAATTGTGATTAAGAAATCAGATGGTGCCTGGATATTAGGGAGGGACTAGAATCTGGGGTTTTAATGGCTTTTCTCAGAATAAGTAGCCCTTTAAATGAGGCGTTGGCAAAGTCCACCCAGAAGCATACAAGCCGGTGTAATCCAGGAGGGTATGGTACCAGTGTCTAAATTTCAGCACTGAGTTTTCAGAACATTAAGCATGATAGTGGGAGTTCAAAATTCATTTCCAGGGTTCCTGTCTGGATTCAGGTTCCGGTCCCCATTGACCACAGTCTAGGAGTGAGAATAGCCTTACTATCAGACAGAGAGCATTTAAAAGAGGATTCTAGCAGCTATAGTTCGGCTGGAATATAACATTTGATCATTAGTCCTCCCTTCTGACCTATTTGAAATTCATTCTGTTTTTCTTTAATATTTTCTGCTTCCTTTTTGGCTGATATTTTTCTTATTTTATTTCTTCAAAGTTGCCGGGTTCTGGGTCCTTTTATTTCTTTGCCTTTGTTTTCTATGTTTTTCTCTTTAGGGAAGTCAGGATGGGTGGATCTAGGAAGACAGCAAATGGTTTAGTAATTATCGGAGGTTGGTGGGGACATGGGAAGTGAAGAGCAATGGCTATCAGAAGGAAGAGAATGTTCCAAAGTGGATTGTGGTCAGGATTGCACAACCATTTTTAATATGATCGAACTATTGAGTTGTATGCCATGTTAATGATATCTCAATAAAGCTACCAAAAATGAAGAAACTATACTTAGGAAATACTTGAAAGAGAGAAGAGAGAGCAAGAGAGAGAGAATGAATAAGCCTTGGAAGCACAGGCAGTTCTGGCAGTCTTTAAACACGAATCTTCCTTGCCACCCTTGCTCTGTTGCCTCATAAATGTCTACATCATCCTGGTGCAGAAAACCCAACTCACTCCTTTATGAATCCTATTGGACAAAGAGAATTTCTGACACTTTAAATATTTATGGGAACAGCAGTCTCATTTTTCCCCACAGAGTGGTGGGTGAGTCCAAAGCCACTGACCTCGTGGTTAGTTGCCCAATGTTTAGTCTTAAAGAGCACCAGGCCCTAGCTAATGTTATCAGTGTCCTTCCAAGTTTAGAATATGGGTTTCCAAAGCAAGAATTCTTGGCAAGAGTGTAAGTGTTTGAAAGTTTCAGAGACCAGTTTGTGATCAACACGAAAGCTCGTTTTCTATTCAAATTTAGCTCAAATCACAATTAGCTCTTACTTTAACAACACGACCCAAAAATGACTCCTTTTTTGTAAAATCAGAGGCAAGAGTACCATTAGGATTGCAGCAATATCATCAAAACACTGGCAAAAGAGAAAAACAAGTGGGAGTTAGTGTGACAAAAATACTCCCTATATTTTGCACCTTAAGTTGTTAAGCTAACATTTTTTAAATGTTTTCTATTAAGCAAGGTCACCTTCAGTCCACAAAGAAAATGTGTTAACTATTCCCCATGATTTTTTCCATGCACATAGAGCTAAATGCAAAAGGAAGCTTTTCTCAAACTACGGTACTTGTTAACTGTGTCAGTCTGGGTAGACGAGAGGAACAAATTTCATGGACACGCATATAGATATAAGGGAAAAGTTTATATACAAGAGGAACAGGACATTGAGCCCAGTCCAGTTCAAAGTCAAAAGTCCGTTATTAACCCATATGCCTGAAATCAGTTTATAAAGTCTCCTTCCGACTCACGAAGTCACAGGTCAGTGGGTGCAGAATTCTGGCGCTGGCAGGGGTCTCCTCATGGCTCCTTGCTTCCAGGGCTCAGGGTCCATCAACAGCAGAAGCAACTCATTGCTGGCAGAGGTCTCCATGTGGCCACCCCAGCTTCAGAGGTCTGGCTCCATCAGGGCAAAGCCGTGTGGTCTCTCTGCTGGCTCCTCCAAGTTCTCGGATGCTGCCATCTTGTCTTGTCCAAAATTCATCGTCTCTCAGACTAACTCCCAACAACTGGGGAGATAGATTTTCATCTTCATGAGGGAAATATTGCGAGATTTCCCAGAAGTCTCAGGAGAAAGCCATGCTCACATAGAGGCCTCATTGGCTACTCCATGGCTATCTCCAGATTAACAGGCTAGACTCCACCCCTACATTTCAATCATCAAATTAACATAAGCACA
>PVJH01041725.1:0-14744 GCA_004026705.1 Nesogale talazaci | reverse complement strand
TGTCCTGACAGCATGACTTTCCTTTTAGCCTGAAGATAAAATGTAATTTTGTTTTCTATTCTTAGGCTTTATCTTCCCAGAAGTGAACTGGATAACCCCCATAAGCGCAAAACATGGAAAATTTACCGACCAGACTTTGCGGTAGAAATTTTTTTTGTATGAGATATACCCTACAGTTCTAGTGTAGCTGGTACCTCATTTTTAACCATAGATGTCATTTAAGCATGCAATCATGTTCTTCCCTACCCTGTGAATGCTTTGATCTTTGAAGTATATATGTAAAATGCTTATTAAATTCTATTAAAGATACACATCTGTGGATTTGTTTCGTTTTCTCTTAAAAAAAAAAAAAACCAAAACAACTAAAAACACCTGCTGAACTTTCTTCCTGCGATTCAGATGAATTGGAACACGGAACCCTTAAGCATCATTGTCAAGAATTTTGAAATGATGAAACTTTCATGTAATCGTTAAAAAGTGTGGTCCTACCTACCCAAGGACTGGGGATTGAATGTAGCTATATGTTTAGACAAGTATTTATTATGAATTTTTTCACATTATGTCATTTCTCTTTCCTCCCTACTTGATTTATAAGCTACTGATCATCATCCAGTTGACAAGGAAGTCTAAGTTTTAAACCAAGAGGGGAGCAAGGGCATCAGGTAGAGGAGAGAGGGCACCAGATAGATTGCTTCCATGGCCATCTTTAATGACATACATGTGCACACATCTATTCCCATGGACAGTCAAGCATAGAGGGAAAGAATCCTCAGTAAATGTCTGCTTCTGTATATCATTCTAAAGGAAGTTAAAAGAAACATTTGCTCTGAGAATAATCTAGATATTATTCTGAAACCTAACAACCCTGTCCAGAGTAAAATGAGCTGCACATAACCCAAGTTCAGGAAATTCTATGAGTTAGTCCAGGTAGACTAGAGAAACAAATTCGGAGACACTCATGTGATAAGAGCTTTCCCAAAAAGAGTAATTGAATATTGCAAAATCATCCCAGCCCAGTCCAGATCATGTTCTAAGTCTGATATTAGCCTATGTGTCCGGTACCAACCTATATATTTCCCTTCAAACTCACAAAACATATGCAATACAGGAAGATCTCACAGGTGGAAAGTCTTGTGGAACCAGTGGTGGTGGAAGCATCTCAGCACTGGTCTCCATGTGGCTCCTGCAGCTCCAGCCTCTGGCTGCATCTGGGTAGCTTCATCAGGCTCATCCTTAGTAATGCCTTGCAGGGAGTGAATATGCGTCCCGCTTCAGTGAGCTATTTATCTCAACACCTCCAAGTGAGGTCATCAAGCTGCAACCTGATTGACAGGCTAACCTCCACCCCTTCTCTCTTAAGTCTCAAATTGACAACAGATTATGTAACTACCACATTCTGTAAAGTTGGATAAATTTAATTGTAAACATCGGTCAGTCCTATGTCCATCATGACTGCCATGGAGTTGATTGCAAGTCATGATGACCCTGTGTGTATCCCATGTGTACATCTGTCATGGTAGAACAATGCTCCATGGGTTTTCCAATGGCTGCAGTCTTCTTTGCCGGCATTCTCAAACCTTTGAGGAAGCAGCTGAGTGTGTTAACTCTTTACACTACCAAGGGGCATCCTTGGTGTTTGTTGTTTGGCATTGTGGAGTGAATGCTGACTCAGAACGACCTGATGTCTGATAAGATGAAACACTGGCACACTCACAGTTGTGTTGCAGTCCCCACTCTATTCATTCATGTCCTGGAGGGTCTTCCTCTTCCACTTGACCTACTTACCAAACAGGATGGCCTTCTTCAGGGACCCTGGCCTCCTGATAAAATACCCAGTAGGCTTGCAATTTGGCAGTACTTCTTCCAAGCCAGGTTTGCTGCTGTTCTGGCAATTTCTGGTTCTTCCAGCATGTGTCACCAACACCATAGTTCAAAGGCATTGGCTCTTCCTGATTCCTTGCCCAACTTTCCCAACTTCCCGTGCATTTGAGGCAACCAAAAATACCATGGCTTGGGTCAGAAGCACCTTAGCATGCATAGTTGTCTCTCTTTGCTCTTTAATACTTTAAGTAGGCCACAGCCTGACCGTCTTCTAAGTCTTGGGTTGTTTCATTTCTTGACTGCTGCACCCATGAGCACTGGTTTGTGAATCTAAGTAAAACGAAATCCTTGACAACTTCACTCTTCTCTCCATTTATCAGGACGTTGCCTGCTGGTCCACTCGTGAGGATCTGAGTCCCCTGTACACTGAAACCCATGCTGAGGATGAGAGTCTTTGATCTTCTAGGCCTCTTCCCGTCCAACAGGCCAGTTTGCATCACCTGCACATCTCAGGTGGTTAACGAGTGTTCCTCGAATCCTGATGCCGTGTTCTTCTTCAGGGAGTCCAGTTTCTTGGGTTATCTGTTCAGCATACAGATTGAATACGTATGGTAAAAAGATACACCTTTCCTGATTTTAAACCATTCCATACCCCCTTCATCCATTTAAAAGACTTTATCTTGGTTTATATACAGCAGGGGTGCTTCTACTTTGATTGTGATCTACCAGTCGATCGCAAATGTAGTCTGGGTAGATCTCATGGCATTAAAAAAATAGAAGTAGTCCTATCATCAATCCGGTCACTTAATTGCAGCCAATCAGATGCAATCTTAGATGTCAAGTGCATGCACAAACAACTGTGCTAAGTACAGTAAAACTGTCACACAAAAAACTGTCAAGGTAAAGTTATCACCAATTCCTAGACAAAAACGTATCACTTTCACACAGAATGGGAGTTTTTGACCCTACAAGCCGACATTCAGCTGAAGTTCAGAGCACATGAACAGTTCTGGAACTAACTCACAGAAAAAAAGTACCCAAACATGAGAAAATGCGCTACCTCCTGGACTGCATTATTTGGCTCTACTTATTTATGTGAGTCAGCCTTTTCCACATCAAGATTGTGAAGTCCAAGTATCATTCCACTATGACTTGATGATCTTTTGGAAGTAAGCTTGAGGCTGGCTGTCAGCAGCTACTGTCTGGACTATGAATCCCTGGCTCATTCCGTTCAGTGCAAGTCACCAGAGTCAACTCAGGTCATGACAAAAAATGTACACAGTTAATTGTGTTGCTGTGCAATATGGACTCGTGGTTATGCAAGGTTCATAAGCATACATTGTCCATATGAAGAATTCTCAATGAATCTGTGAATAAATTTAGTGAGTAAAGTAAAATATATGTTTTGCATTTTTGTAGTTGGTAAATCATTTTGACTTGATATTTTATAAGTAGCTCGCATATTGAAAAGGTGTGAGCAGCCCTTATATATAGATTTCACATGAGCACAATGAAGCAATTAGAATTCACATTCCTCGGCGTGTTATCCATGGTGAGTTGGGACCCAGAGAGTCGAATGCCTTTGCATCGTCTATTAGACACAGCAAACACCTTTTTGGTATTCTCTGCTTCTAGCTGAGACAAAACCCAACCGACATCAGCAATGACAGCCTTGATGCCATATCCTCTTGAGTCCACTTGAATTTCCAGCAGTTTCCTGTTAGTGAGTTGCTGCAGCTGCTTTTGAATTCAGCAAAATCCTGCTTGAATGTGATCTCAAAGGTCTTATGTGATAGTTTCTGCATTCCATTGAGTCATCTTTCTTTGGAATAGGCACAAATATGGATCTCTTCCAGTCTGTTGGTCAGGTAATTGTCTTCCAAATTTCTTGGCTTAGAGGAGTGAGCACTCCCAGTGCTGTGTGGACTTGCTGCATGTTGGTATTCCACCCTTCCCTGGAGCCTTGATTGTCTCCAATGTCGTCAGTACATCTTGAACTTCAATACTATTTATCGCTTCTTGTTCAGAGGCCACCTCTCAAAATGGTTGTGTATCCCTTTGGGTACAGAGACTGAGTCTTCCTTCTCCCTCCTTTTGATGTTTCCTGAGTATTAAATATTTCCCCCTTTGCATGTCAATATTGCAATTTGAGGCTTACATTTTTTCCTTTGAGTTCTTTTGGCTTGAAAAATTATGAGTTATTGTCTAGCTGTCTAACAATAACTAGTTATTATCTAGTTATTTGCACATTTCATTTTAGCACTGCATCTACTGAGACAGTCTCTCAATTCAGGTGGGAGAGGCTCAGGTTGTATTTTGACTCACATGGACTTGTTTTGATTTTCTTCAGCTTCAACTTGAACTTGTACTGTCTAAGCGATGGAAGTCTGTTCCACAGTTGACCCTTGGGTTTTTTTGGCTGATGATACCAAGCTTTTCCATCCTTTCTTTCTACAGATGTAGTCAATATGATTCCTGTGCATTGCATATGGAAAGAATGTCTTGGCCATCATTCATGTTCCTGAAAAAGGGTATTTGCCATAAATGAGTCATTCGTCTTTCAAAATTCTTTCATACACTCTGTAGCCTCAGTATCACCACCGAGGTTATATTTTCCAACTACCAATCCTTCTGCTTTGTTTCCAACTTTCACTTTTCAGACACTAGTAATTATTGCATGTTTGATCAATTTCAGACCGCAGAACTGGCTTTAATAGTTTACATATAAATTTGAATAGTGCTTTTACTAATGAGTCTTCCTTGCATGCCTGGCAAAATTATCATTTCACAATGAGCTCTGTGTTTCCAGATAGATGTTTGGAAAGTTATCTTTGATGATGAATGCTTCTTGCATTCTTAGGAAATCATTCTTTTCCCTTTGGTACTGGCTGCTACTTTATTCTAAGGACCTTTGTTGCCATGGTATTGTAAGGCCAAAAATGTCCTTGAAAACAGTTTTATTTTGGCTTTTTAAAATTATCCTTATTGAAATGATTTGATTTTTATTGGGAAGGGCCTCAGCAACCTAGACTAAGTTGAAGTCATCTGGAAAAGAAAAAAAAAGGATAGCAACTTAAAAAAATTGGTGACTCTGCTAAAGTCATTATACTATAACATACTACAGCATAACATAACAAATATAGCATGATCCTTCCTAGAAAAAACAAAACAAAAGCAACTTTCAAACCTACACCCAACAGACTGCCATTCAGTCATTGGCACCCTGTAGGACAGAGTAGAATAAACTGAGCCCCAACATTATGTATTCATGGTCGCCCTAGGTGTCCATCACCAGAACACTGAACACTGCTCTCTCCTGTCGCATGGAGGACTCCTCTGTTTAAAAGAGAAGGGAAAGACCAATGCTCCATGCAACCACCTGGGTGAAAGTTGAAGACCGCCAAGGGAAACAAGCCAGAGACAGAGAATGTTCATTGCATGAGTCTCCTGGTGTGAAATATCTTTGATCAGGCCCACCTGTCCGGACAAAAGATGATTGGTGAGTGATTATCAGATGCTGGAGGGGAGGTAGTTTAAAGAAGAAGTTGACTTGATGGCAGCATATAGACCATTTTATGAATTGAAAGCATCTCTCTCCACTAGCTAAAGTTAGGAGGCATCAAATTAAAAATAAATCGACAATGTTGTACTCTGCCAAAAAAAAAAACCCAAAAACACACACTTAGAAAATGTTTAGGAGGTAAAATAAGACTCTGGGAAGACCAGTCCAACAAAGCAACTCCGTAACTTGTGCGTTTACAAAATTTTACAAAAACCACCCAGGTCAACTCCTCAGTAGGTATTAAATAAGAAGAAAATGGAAGCGCACCATGTTTTAATTTTAAATTGTTACTACAATTCTAGTTCCTCTCAGACACAGAGTTCATGGAAAGCATACTTCTATGTGGCTCCCAGCATAAAATATGTTACAGCAGAACAGGTCGTTTTGTTTCACTTAAACTTTATGCCACCATTATCCCCAATGAGCATATGGGGGTAGATTTAGGTGGATGAGGAAAAATATTGAGCTCAATCAGTACAAAATTTTTTCTTTCAATTACTAGCAATAAGGAAGCAAAGAAAACCCCATTTTTGAGTTTTTCTCTTTCAAATGAACGTCTGCAATGGAGGTTTCTCCTCCCTAAACTTTCAAGATGCATAAACATTTGTGACATGCCACAGTATTCTGCTTTGCATATATCAAAAATATTCCTAAAGGTCTTTTGAAGTATCGCTTTCTCCAAGACAAATGGTAACCATTTCTTTGAACAAATCAGAAAAACTTACATCATCATATATCAGGATGATACTGGCTTTCTTAAAAAGAATCTGCTAACCTGGGGGCACAACACTTTATTTTATAAGGAAAAAAAAAGACTTCCTGCCAAACCCACGACCTGATAGAGGGAAAGTCTATCCAGTGGGACAGACTCATAGCTGCTAGGAAGTAAGTAATATGTATTTGTGTTCTAGGAGGCCATGTTCTTGGACCTTTGTCCAAAGTGAAAAAAGCCTGACCTATGTCCACAGTTTAGCTGTCTTCTACAGAATTAAAACCCAAGTTAATGGTACTTATTTTTTAGCCTCATTATTTGGGTCACAACCTCAGATAGGGAGGGAGGGAGATAGCTTCTCTGTGGTCCCGCTGGAAGAATGCTGGTACACCATTCCTTGAGGTTTACCAATATCTTTTCTTTCTTTTTTTTCTTAACTATTTTTATCTACTCTTTTTCTTTCCTTTAAAAATCATTTTATTGGGGGCCCATACAACTCTCAACACAATCCATCCAACCATCCATTGTATCAAGCACATTTGTACAGTTGTTGCCATCATTTGCAAATCATTTGCTTTCTGCTTGAGTCTTTAGTATCTGTTCCTCATTTCCCCCCCTCCCTTCCTACTCCTCTTCCCTCATCATCCCTTGATCATTTATAAATTATTATTATTTTGTCATGTCTTTTTCTGTTGTCTATCCTCCAGGGAGGAGGTTACATGTAGATCCTTGTAATCGGTTCCTCCTTCCTAACCCTACCTTCCCTTCATCCTCCCAGTATCTCCACTCTCGCCACTGGTCTTGAAGGGATCATCTGTCCTGATTCCCTGTGTTCCCACCAATATCTTTTCCTACCAAGTATCCTCAACAATTGTTAAAATGAATTTTATTGTAAAGCAGGTGGAGAGTTTACATTTCACACCACCAACTCTGTATTCAACTGTTCCACTCACTCAACACCCCCTCCCTACGCTGTCTCACGCCCTTCCCTGATGGCTCTTCTCCTCAGGGCTCTCTGCTCTCCCTTTCACCCAAGTCAAAACCTGTCAACCTTCCATCCATTGCTTCCTGTGGAGGTAACCTAGGACTTGGGGCTGACCACTCATGCCCTGCCTCGGGAATCTCCAAAGTTTTTCCCTTTGGCACCAGAGTCTTTGGTTGGGTTTTTAGCTGGACGGTCACCATCTTGTACAGAATCTGCCCTTTGGGGATGGATCAACTTCAGTCAGCATAATGTTCTCCAGAATCATCCATGTCCATCCATGTATTTCGTGGTTTCCTCATGTCTTCTCTTCTTCTTCTTCTTCTTCTTCTTCTTCTTCTTCTTCTTCTTCTTCTTCTTCTTCTTCTTCTTCTTTCCTCCTCCTCCTCCTTCTTCGTCATCCATGTCCATCTATGTACCTCATGGTTTCCTCATGTCTTTTTCTTCTCCTTCTTTTCTCAAGCAATGTGTCATAGTATTCCATTAAGTCCCTGCATCTGTTTCTGTATTTTTCTACCCATGGGCATTTGGGCCATTTCTAATTTCTTGCTCTTGTCAACACTGTGTTTCTGTGAGTGCACCGCAGTGCATGCGGGCTTATTGGTGCTGTGGCTTTTATTTCTCTAGGGAAGAAACCCTTTCCCCCATGCAAACTCCGCAAGTGTGGGGCTGCCCATCACAAGGCCAGCAGCCTGAACTTGCCAGCCCCGGGCAGGGACAGATGACGTTTCCTGCTGCCCGACAGATTCTCAGCTGCAGACACCCCCAGGGGCAGCTCGACTCGAACTTCACCGTAGCCAGTAGCCACGGTTGACTGATGGCAGTGAGGTTTGTTTGTTTCATTCTCAGTTGAGCGATGCAGAAACGCTGCCTTAGGAATAAGACCTTGGCACCACTCTGATCTGATTTTCCCCTGGCAATCATTTACCAGAAAGATTGCATGTGAGCAAGCTGTTTCCTAGACAGAAGTGTCCTACAATTTGCTTCCTTCTCCACTCGGTCGTTTGTGGATCTAAGTTTGTCATCTCCAGCGAAATAATGTACCGTAGATGATTTGTTTTGACTACTGTGGCGGTTATGTATTCATTATGCCAATCTCATAATTGGGATGTAGGAGTGGAGTCTAGCCTGTTAATGTGGAGATAGCCATTGAGTAGCCAATGAGGCCTCTGTGTAGGCATGGCTTTCTCCTGAGACTTCTGGGAAATCTTGCAGTATTTCCCTCATGGAGAAGAGAGGCCATCTCCCCAGTTGTTGGGAGTCAGTCTCTGAGATGACAAATTACAGACAAGATGGCAGCATCTGAGGAGCTGGAAGTGCCAGAGATGAAGCCACATGGCCTTGCCCTGATGGAATCAGACCTCTGAAGCTGGAGAAGCCACGTGGAGACTCCTGCCAGCGCTGAGTTGCTTCTACCACCACTGGATGCTGTTGATGGACCCTGAGCTCTGGAAGCGAGGAGCCATGAGGGGACCCCTGCCAGCGCTGGGACTCTGCACCCACTGGCCTGTGACTTCATGAGTCAGAAGGAGACATTATAGACTGGTATTGGACATATGGGCTAATGTCAGACTTATGGCTTTGGACTGGACTGGTTTGGGATGCTTTCTCAATGTTCCATTCCTTTTGTATATAAACCATTCCCTTATATCTATATGCGTGTCTATTAATTTTGATGATCTTGAATGGGTAACACGATCTTGAATTCATAAAGTGCGTTATTGTCCTGTAAAGTGAATAGTTAGCTTGGTTGCCACCTGGTGGACATTTAGAAGAAGGCAGAGGAACTGGTCTCTTTTTCTCTTCAAAAAAAGGGGAGGGGGCTTTGTCTCTAGAGGGGTGTGCATATTTCTTTCGTCAGATGAAGGGATAATTCTAAAGAGCATTCAGCGCCACCTCACACACAACTTTTATTACTAAACACCACGGATCCAGTTCTGCTACTTCCCAAACTTAGGCACGCTTTCATCCCAAACTAGCTTGGAAAAAACTGCCCCTTTGAGACACGTTTTATGTGGGTCGATTTACTTTTCTGTCAGGTAAATTAAGATGAGAGGACTCTGGGTTGAAAACCACCTCAGTTAAATGCTTACTCTTGATAGTTTGTATTTGTTTTTGTTTGCTCTAATCGCAGTTTAAATCACTCCCTTCTTTTAGCCTTTTCCAATTATACAAAGTAATAGGCTTAAAATAAGAGACTAAACCTGTAGCCAGCAAAATAAGTTAGGTTACAAAATGCTTCATGCATTGTGTTTTTACATAAAAGAATTGTAAAATGTAAAAATTCTCTCCGTTATAAAAGGAATTCTAAGGGGAAAAAAAGGATACTAATAATGATCAAAATGAGGCACTTGAAATGACCTAGACTCTAGAGGGATGTTTTCACCCCAGGTAGAGGTATAAGCTTATCTCCATATCAATAAATTGGTCGGGTGGGCAAAGATGGGGTAATCTCCAAAATGAGTTAACAAATCCGTACAGGGATATCATTAAAATCAAAGAAAGCTTTTATGAAAGTAAAAATTTGAATAAAAACTTAAAATATTTAAATAAACTGCATTTCGATGGCATTTAAGTTTTATACACTAGAGGCTTAAAGTTCTTTTCAAGATCTTGAAGTCACTTGTGGCTATGAAATTTCACAAGTAGAATTATTCTTGATAATTTAACCGTACATAGTCTTGTTCAAAACAAGTTTGTAACTAGATCTGCTGATAGGCATGCTCATTATTATTATTCAGTCATAAAAAGACAAAGTTTCAGATGCTTATTAAAAGGGACATTTTGGCAATGTAGTCAACATTTCTGATTTACCTGGATAAAAGTTTAATAAGGTAACTCATGAAGTTCTAAAGCTTTGTGTGTTAATGACTTGACATTTATTGTTTAATAATCTCATGTGAAGTCATCTTTCTTGCAGCATATAACATTCAGCTGCACCCAGGAGCTCTTTAAACCCAGCTGCCCTCCTCCTCCAGGCACCAAATCACGTGCACACCGGCCCTCAGACTTGTCTTGATTCAACAGATCAGTTAATTCGTCCTATGCAAAGTTTGCAGAAAACTCCCCAGCTTAATTCTCTTTGTAGATGGGTTATCCTTAAAAATGCATGCTCCTAGTTCTTGTTATCAGAGGAATATGCTATTACAACCTCCACTGATAGGTTGAAAAACACCCCTTATTAAATTAAACTCACAGAGCTTGCAAACCAGCCCTGGGACTATCAGTAACCATTTGTATGGACTTTTAAGGTATGTGGAATTGTTAATAATTTTGGAATGTTATGGAAATGGGCAGGGTAGTAGGGGTGGTGGTGTTCAACCTCCTTTTCCTGTTTAAAGTCACTGGAGTCAAGATTCAGGCCCATCAGTCGGAAGTCAAAGGAAATGCCTTTGCTGGTGTGACTGCAAAAGCAAGCTGCCTCCCCACCCCTCACATCCACTCCTAACAGTACCTGCCTCGACCCGAAGGAAGAGGGGGAAATGAATTATACCTTCTAAATTTGCTAAACTCTAATGGAAGACAGTAGGTTATATTCAGTTAGGTCTGGCCAAGATGAGTCCATGTCTTTAATTTTTTTGTCCCTAACATTTTTCTGATCTTCTCAAACCTTATCAGTAGTGTGGTGGTCATGTGCTTAGGTTAATTTCATGATTGAGATGTAGGGGTGGAGTCTAGCTTGTTAATCTGCAGGTGGCCATTGAGTAGCCAATGAAGCCTCTGTGTAGGCAAGGCTTTCTCCTGAGACTTCTGGGAAATCTCGCGATAGTTTCCTCGTGGAGATGAGAAGCTATCTCCCCAGGTTGTTGGGAGTGAGTCTCAGAGACAATGAATCACGGACAAGACAAGATGGCAGCATCTGAGGAGTTGAAGGAGCCAGAGGAGAAGCCACATGGCCTTGCCCTGATGGAATCAGACCTCTGAAGCTGGAGAAGTCACGTGGTGAGCCCTGCCAGCGCTGAGTTGCTTCTACCACCACTGGATGCTATTGATGGACCCTGACCCCAGGAAGCGAGGAGCCATGGGGAAACCCCTGCCAGCGCCGGGACTCTGCACCCACTGGCCTGTGACCTTGTGAGTCAGAAGGAGACATTATAGACTGGTATTGGGCATATGGGCTACTGTCGGACTTATGACTTTGAACTGAACTGGGTTGGAATGCTTTCTCAATGTTCCATTCCTCTAGAATATAGTATATATATCTCTATATATAGTTTTTAGATATATTCCTTATATCTATATGCATGTCTATGAATTTGTTTCCCTAGTCTACCCGAACTCACACGTTGCAAATGCCAGCTAAAATTCAACCCACTGCCATCAAGTCAGTTTTGACTTCTGAGGGCTTTTAAGTTCATGGATCTTTATCAGAGCAAACCCTCCTCTTTCTCCCACACAGCCAGTGATGGGTTCAAACCACCTACCTTGCAGTTAGCCGCTCGATGCATAGCCCGCTCATGATGCTACCGGATCCCTCCACTAGATTCTGAGAAGTGAAGAGCTGGAATTCGATGGTCATTATAGAATGTTAGGGTAACTCTCACGGCTGACTCAGAGCAACCACGTGAAGGGTTCCAAGATTGTAACTGCTCACGGGGTTCCATCCTAACACCCCACCACGGCACCACCAGGGCTCCAGCCCTGGTAACAGGCCCGTTTGGGTTGACAGCTTGCATGCTTGCCGATTCAGAACATGCTTAACTCTCATGAGGGGCATCCCAAATAGACACAGCGTGAACTTTTTGGAAAGGCATTTAAAAAGAAATTATCATTACTTTTGCTGTGGTTGGGTCTTCCCCTTTTTAACGATGACACCATTTTAAGGTGATGAGTGCTCCCAGCACAAAGCTTCATGACCCTTCTTATAAAGGAAGCCCTAACAGACCCTCTGTCCATGGAAGATGTCCTTTGTCATGACTGACTGCATGATTGACACTCCAGAGAGAACCATTCAGTTTGACATGTTCTGGTTTATCATGTCTGGAAAGCAGCAATAGAAAAAGAGAAGACAGTAAATTTAACATGAAATTTTTATGGGAAAAGCTGTTTGCTCCCCAAAACTTTTTTTTTTAATTTTTTTTAGGGCATCACTGCCCGGGTGGTGGGAGTAGGAGGCCCAGCCTTTGCCCCAGTGGAGCTGGAATTGAACCTCCGTCCCAGTGGGCCGCAGTCCCGCGCACAACCACTACGCCACCGGGGCTCAGCCCGCCCCAAAACTTATGTATTCTTTTGTTAACGACCTTTCAGGCAAAAGAACATTGGGTAGGAATATAGTCATAGGAATTAACTAAATTATTTTTTGAAGGGCTTCTTAGAAAGTTGCGGGATCAACAAGTGAAGCAATGTTTTGGCTGCCCAGAGTTTAACCTAGAAAAACCTTATCAGTCTTCACCTGTCAAGTATTTCTTACTAATTGGCCCTGTGCTTGAATGGAAAATAGGTTTAGTTGGTCACCACCTACCAATGGCTGTCCATTTGTGAGCTGAGATTTGAAGGTCTTCATGTTGGGTTCCTTTCCTTGCCATAAAGACACAGTGGCTTTTGTGACTATGTGGGGAGCTTCAGTCATTCTGTGTCGCCAAAGAGGAACTCATACCCCAGGCAATGTATCACCACTCTTTGTAGAACTTTTCAATTGTTTCCAGAGACTTCTGGAACTCACCCCAGCTTTCTGGGCTTATGGGAAGAACTCATGGAATGACAACTTGATTAGCCAGGCTTGTGACCATGGGATTACCTTGGCTGCAAACCCTCCCTTAATGTTGATGGTGGTAAAGTGACCAGATTTTACCATTGGTAAAATGGGACACCATTGACCAGAGGGAGGTTGGGGGGAGGTAAGGGGATATATTCCCTTCCTGTTCCTGCCTTTCCCTAGCTTGTCGTGCATTTTTTCCAAAAATTGGGACTTTTTTAAAACGCCGTGGGATGCAGGAAACATTGAAATCAGGACTGTCCTGTCAAAATCGGGATGTCTGATCACTTTATAGCTAAAAGATACTCGTTTCAACGCTTAAAATGAACTCATGATGTTGTAACAAACCACCTCATCCATCCCGATCTAATAGACTTCTTAAGTATTATCTATCTAAATTTCTGAAGGTCTTTGACAGGAAAAGCACAGACAGGTGTGCTGTATCCTCCTTCCTGTTTGCCAATTACATTAATTGGAAAAAGGCACCAGGGTCAATGAAAAGGAATGTATTTGATCTTGGTCAGGAATCTATGTGCTGCAAAATGGCAGGGGGTCAAAAGTTGGCTCCATATATCCTGGTTAGGAAAGGCCCTGGATGGATGGTGAAGTTCTCTGACTCAAATTCAGATGGCCCAAGGATGGGAAGACTCCATCCTCAGGGAAACACCTTCTCTGACTTGAGTTGAATTGACTCAACAGCCTGCTTGGCTCATTTTGGTCTTGAAAGTAGCTGTAACTCATCGGCCAGGAATTCTGAAATGAGTGGTTAAATGAGAGATTTACCTTCTAGATTTTTTCCCTAGTTACCGGAATCCTAACCTTTAGTTGTGGATATTTTGATGCGTTTAATCATTTACCTCATCTGGGGTGCCATCTTTTGATAACCTTTGTCCAGTTCAAATGTGATAACCTTTGTCCAGTTCCACTTGTGTGGAAATGTTAGAATCAGTGGCTCTTTGCTAAATTTCGTTTGCCTTTGAAGTAACCTTTTGTAAATGCAAATTTGTTGGTGGTTAAAAAAACAACTCAAAAAACCGTAGAGATGCCAGAGGTGTCTGTTGTTCATTACGCTGATCCTGATTCTTTTGTCCCTCCAATTCAGCTGTGGGACATTCTTCCTTTTCCTCATGTTGTTCTTTGTGAACTCACATCTCATTATATAAATGGTTTCAAAAATGCTGGGAGCTTCAAAACACTCATGAAAAAAAATGAAATTAATAGTTTTTCCATGTCTTACAATCTGGGATTAGAACTCACATTTGCTTTTATTTCGAGTCTTACTGTATTTTTGAAACTGTTTCCAGCTTTTACGTTCTACAAAACTCTTATGACTGTGAGCTATAGGTTAATTAAGACCCAAGTTTTGAAATAACATCAAATTATTAGCATTCGTCCTTTTTTAAGTAGTGACTTTTCTCACTTAGGCCCTGTACAGAGGAATTTTGTTATACCCTTCCTTTGTCTTGTGAGTAGACCTCACCTTTTTTCTTTGGGACTCTAATTCTCCAGGGGTTCTCAACCTTCCTAATGCCATGACCCTTTAGAACAATTCCTCATTTTGTGGTAACCGACCCCACCCCCCCAATCATGAAATTATTTTCGTGACTACTTCCTAGCTGTAATTTTGCTACCGTTAAGAATCGGGCAACCCCTGTGAAAGGGTAGCTCTATGCATCTTCTGCAGTGGCTAACAAAGCCCTTTAGTTAAGGACGCAATGCAGATAAGGCTGTGGCACCCCGCCCTGCTCCCTGCAACCAACTTGTTTTAATTTTACCCAGATCAAGAATAAGGTTATAGATGACTGCACCTGGATAAGACATGCGATCTAAGACAAGTAGCTAAGAATTCCCAAGTCCTGCTTGGCAGGCCCGGGAACTTTGCAACCCAAGTCCTCTTATCACACACAAGATTTAAAACCTGCTCATTTAAAACGGACGCTATGGTTCTCTCAATCCACTTGGCGCAAAAAAA
>PVJH01041724.1:0-14781 GCA_004026705.1 Nesogale talazaci | reverse complement strand
TTTCTTGTCTTTGTAGCTACGGTTGCACCATCTTTGTGACATTTTCTGGCTGATTTATTTCAATCAGCACAAGGTCTTCAAGATTCCTCCATACTGTTAGCATGTATCCAAAATTCATTCCTCCCACTGACTGAGTAGTACTCCATTGTATGTAGGTGCTACAGTTTATTTGTCTTCTTATCTGTTGAGGGGCATTTAGGTTGTTTCCACTTCTTGAATATTGTAAATACTGCTTCAATGAACATTGGTGGCAAATTTTGCTTGAGTCTGTTTCTAAGACTTTTGAGTTTCTACCTAGGACTATAATTGCTGGACCATATGGGAGTTCTATCTTTAGTTTTTTGAGCAACTGCCACACTTTCCCCCACAAACTGCTGTACTATTTTGCATTTCCATAAGTAACAGATAAGGGTTCTCAATTTCCCACTTTCTTGCCAACATTTATCGTTGGGTGTTTTGTTGTTGTTGTTGTTGCTGTTGCTGCTGCTGCTGTTTTTACTTTTTAATTCTAGCCAACTGATGTCGAGTTGATTCTGACTGATAATAATAGAAGTTCCAACCCATCAGCTGCTCTGAGGGAGAAAGATGAAGCTGTCTGCTCTCTTGAAGATTTATAACCTTGAAAACACTAGGGTGCAGGTTATATAATTAGCCTTCCTAGTGGGAGTAAAATGGGATCTCGTTCTTCTATAAATTTGCCTCTCTCTGATGGCAAATGACATTGAGCATATTTTTAAGTGGTAGGTTGATCCTTTAAATGTCCCTTCTGTCTTATTCAAATCCTCAGCCCATTTTATGATTAGGTTATATCCCCAAACGTGGTAAGTTGTCAAGGTTTTGTATATTTTTTGGTCATTAAATTCTTGTTAGATGTGCGGTTTCCAAAGCTGTCCTCTCCGTCAGTAGCTTGTCTTTTCACTTTTCTGTTAAAACCTTTTGATAGACAAAAATTTTACATTTTGTAAGGTTTCATTTATTTATGTGTTAGCAGTTTTTCTAATCTATTTTCTTGTTTTGTTTTTTGTTTTGGGGGGGCATCATTGTCCTCTGGTGGTCGTGGGAGTTACCCAGACTTGCTCCTGGAGAGCTGCTGCTGGATTTGAACCACCAAGCCCATGGGCCGCAGTCCCGCACTCAACCCCTATGCCACGGGGGCTCAGCCTTCATCTAGTTTCTTAAAGTAGACTTTCTGCATTGCAACTTTCCCTCAGAAGAGTGCCCTCTCTATATCTTGTAAGTGCTGGTAAGCTGTGCTTTCATTTTCATTTGTCTCTTAAATATCTTCTTATTTCCCTCTTAATGTCTTCCTTGATCCATGATTTCTTCCTCGTTTTCAAAAGGGTGTCTTGTTTAATGTCCACATTTATGTATACTTTGGCCGGTTTCCTCCTGTTATTAATTTCTACTTTCATTCCATTGTGGTTGGAGAAGATACTTTGTATGATTTCAATCTTTTAAAATTGATTGAGACTTGTTTCATCATCTAACATATGGTTCATCTTGGCAAATGATCTACACACACTGGGGAAGAATGATTATTGCACTGCCATTGGGTGAAGTTCTAGATTTGTTGGCTAGGTTCAGTTGGTTTATTCTCTTGTTCAAACCCTCTGTTTCTTATTTTCCTTCTTCCTAGATAGTCTGTCCATTATTTAATGTGTCACATTAAAGTCTCCAACTATTTTGTAGAATCATTTATTTCTGTCAGTCTTTACTTCATATATTTTGGGACACTCACATTAGGTCATTAATATTTATAGTTGTCATAACTACTCGATGAATTAAGAACTCATTCTTATATAATGTATTTCTATGACTCAAACAAATGTGGACTAAAAGTATGTTTTTGAGATATCACTATAGCCCCCTTAGCTCTTTTTGGTCACTATCTGTATGGATTCAGATACTTTGTTTCATTGTTCCACTTTTAACCTATTGGTGTCTTGGGACTAATGCATGCCACTTATAGAGAGTATATAGATTGACCAAGGCTATTTTCTTGTCTTGTTGCTTTTTCCCTTAAAGTCCATCCTGCCACTCTATGTCTTTTGATTAAAGCATTCATTTCTATTTACATTTTAAGTAAATACCACCAATAAGAGCTTGTTTCTGTCACTTTTCTCTTTGTGTGTGTGTGATAATTTTGGTGTCCTTGAATGATGTCGCCAGCACTCAGAAGAGCCGCAGAAGGAAACCGTGCTGGTCTACTTCCTATGATGCAGATGTTTACGCTGCATGAAGCACGGTTCTACTCCAACACAGGCAGAGTTGTGATGACTTGGTATCTACTTCAAGACATCTACATGATAAGACTCGAGAAAAGCAAACTCACTGTCATTGAATTGTTTCTGACTCAGAGCAATCTTATAAGACAGGGCACAACTGCTCCCGTGGATTTCTGAGTTCATGACTCTTCACAGGCTCAGAAAGCCTCATCTTTCTGCAGGGGAGCAGCTGGTAGGTTGGAACTGCTGATGTTCTGGTCAGCAACCTAATTGCTAAATCATCACTAGACCACCAGCGATTGTGCGCACACACACACACACACACACGCAGCCTTTCTCTGAATTATGTCTAGTTAGGCAAATCCAACCAACCACAAAACGTCCATATTTCCATAGAGTTAAAATGGTTGGGAAACTTATTGGAGAATTGGATGCAGTGGATATGACCAAACATAAGAAATGCACCTTTATACACACAATAGTTGTATGTTGTATCTCATATTTTTTATATGCAAAGCAATTGCTTTATCAGGTGTTTTATGGGACAGAAAACATATAACCTATGATACATGTTTCTTCACAGTCATAATAAATGTTTATGCTACTGGCTAATATATATATATATATATATATATATATATATATATATATACTGTACTATACGTGTTATTGTTGTTTCAATGTGAAATTTGCTTACCATATACTTACCATATGCTTACCATATGCCATATACTAGTGTATGCTTCAACTCATTGGCGGCAGCATTCAATCTCACGTATCCAATATGAGTTGAGTGCTGTGTTCTCTCCCTGTTTAACTTTCTTTTAGAAAAATATTGCCATGAAGTGCATCGTAGATCCCAAATCCACAAAAACACAGCCAGTTATGACTACAGCAAGAGACAAAAGCTAAAGATGGAAAATCAGTGAATTCTAGTGCTCATTATTTAGGCCTATTTGTTAAGTATATAATGTAGTGTTCATGGAGAATCCAAATCAGTTAATATGTCTGATTTTACAGAAAATATTGCATGCATTAAATGATACATACCTCTACACATACATCCAAGCTTATAAGTACACTTTTAAAAATTCTTGGGAAAATGGACTTAAAAATAATGAAATTTCTCCATGAACTTTTTAAAGCTCCCATGTATGTGTGTGTGTTCTTTTTCTGTCCTTTTTTATTCAATATTTTTGCTATATGTGTCTATTTGATTTTATGAGCCATTTTTCATTCATCTCCTTTCCTTCTGTGTACATTTATTATATATTTTTAAATTTTTATTAATGGAGTAGTTTTTATTGACATATTTACATAATCCAATATATCCATTCACATGCAACTCTTTTGTTCAATCTCATCAGAGTTATATAATCATCAATGCTAACAACACCCCATTCCTCCCTACATATTATTCTTGTGGTTATCAGGAGATTACATTTGTTATTTTAAACTTAATTCAACTGCATTTAAGTGGATACCAAAAAACAAAGCCTGCATATGCTACTCTTGTAACCTTTATACAATTCTTATAATTGTATGTATGCAATAACATCAATGTACAATTCCATTTTATGCTTCTGTACAGTGGAATGGTATGACATAGCTCCTTCAATTACAAACCAGAAATACCATAAAGCTGCCATGTTTGGACATGAGATTACCTTAATGAGAGATCTTTCTTTAGTGCATATATCTTTGAGTAATTGTCTAATGCCTTTCAGTTCTATCTGAAAAAATTTCCTTTCTCATTTTTTCTAGTGCTTGTTTAGTTCACCACAAATTTCTTCAACTTTTATATCTCTGGAAATGTCTTAATTTCATACTCATTCTTAAAAGACATGTTTGTCAGATATACCATTCTTGGATGATATTTTTTCTTCTTTCTTCTTTTCTTTTTAGCATTTTAAATATGTCATTTCATGGCGCCTTTTGGCCACTATTGTTACTAATGAGAAATTGGCATCTACTCTTTTTCTTTCTTTTCCGTCACGTGCCTGCCAGCTCAGCATCTACTCTTATGAAGACATCATGCCTGCAATGATTTGGTTCACTTTTGCTGCTTTCAAGATTTGCTTATTTTTGTTTTCAAGAGTTTGATTATAATGCGTCTTGCTATAAATCTCTTCAGGCTTCTTCAATTTGAAGTGTATTGAGTGTCTTGGATTATAGATTCATTTTCTTTGCCAGATTTGGACATTTTTCTCCAAATATTCTTTTAAAATAGTTTTATTGGCACATAATTCATGTAACATACACTTCAGTAGCTAACCATATTAAGAAGAGTTGTGCAAGCTTCACCACAATCAGTTTTAGAACATTTTTCTTCTTTCTTGTACTCATTCTTGTTGACTTCCCAATTCCCCCATCTCACTGGCTATACCACTTGAAGACTACTAACCTGCTTACTGTTTCTATAGATTTACCTTTCTTGGATTTCCTATACAGGAAAGCATACCTGTCCCCTGCCAAAAAAAAAGAAGGAGAGAGAGAGAGAGAGACCAAAAAGTCAACCACGACAAAATAAAACAGAGTAAAACCTCAAAAGAAAATATTAAAAACTGGTACAACTTTAAAATGAGTCAAAAGGGAGATCAAATGATATGGTCTTACATTTAACATATCCACAACTGTCACCATCACTTTATGATGTTCTGTCTGATCGCAATACTGTTCACATTCCTGGACTATGGTCCGAGGGGATTCATCTGAGACTGAATCCAAGTGGGGACCTTGTTAATGAATTTGGGGCTTCAACTGTCACTCTCTATATTTCCACA
Organism: Nesogale talazaci; assembly: GCA_004026705.1. Classification (NCBI taxonomy): domain Eukaryota; kingdom Metazoa; phylum Chordata; class Mammalia; order Afrosoricida; family Tenrecidae; genus Nesogale; species Nesogale talazaci. The sequence goes on along the minus strand of PVJH01041724.1, from coordinate 9,773 downwards.
AGCCAGGGACTCTGAGTTTAAGCTTTAGAATCGTTACTTTCTCTGGTCTTGAGTTTGTGTTATGTATAATCCTTGGATCACACGGTTTTTATGCATCTTGCTGTGGACTTAGATAAGACCTCACTTAGAAGACCGCTTCTTTTAAGACAGGCCTTTAAGATCCCGGATGCTATTCTTTCTGCTCTCCAGACACCATCTGCCTTCTCTGGCACCCTTTGGTAGAGCGCCCTATCTTCAGTGATCTCTTCATGAGAGTGAGTATCACGTAAGGCCATAGAGCACCTTATTATTTGTACATATTAAAAAAATCACTTCAGTAGAGGCAAGCCTCCCTTCAACTGGGGTCAGTTTTTCATGATGTGGGGAGAGGAAGAAAACTAATCCGTTCCTGTCATGTAATAGTGTTCTATTGTCACCCCCAATAGACTGACACTCCAAAAAATGATTCGTGAACTTTACCGGAAATTCAAGTCAAGACACAGGGTGTATTGGGATAGAGGGACAGGGCCGGACATGTTTGTATGAGAGAAAGCAACAACATTTCTGTTGGTGAATAAACTGGTACAATGTGTAATTGGGGGAAAATGCTTAATATTATTTATATAGACCCCAAGGAAAGAATAAGCCTAGTATTATGTTCTGAATTGGATTCTTTTCACCTAGTTTCTATACAACCCTTGGTGACCCAGACTGCATGGTATAGAAACTGGACTTTAGATTTGTCCTTTCAAGGCCTACAACATTCTTCATGGGTCTCACCAGAAAAATCCAATTTTGAAATGTCACTAAACTAATTGGACTTCACCTTAAACTCACCTGTAGCAGATGTAAAGAACGGAAATACTCCATTAGACATAAGACTAAAATGCCCTGGTTAGGGAAGAAGCAGAGGACCACTATCCTCTGGCTATGGGATGGGTGGCTGCCAAACTTTGGTTCAGATCTCTGCTTCTTAAGGTCTGCTTTTCATGTTCTCTTTGTTTTTGTGTTGAAAGGGTTAATCTGTCAGGCATAGTTCTACCTTTGTGGATGAGTGTTATGGTATGTTTTGCCCTATCTTTAAATCACATTGTTTATGCAAATAGTATCCAGCCACTTAAATTTTAATTCTGTATGAGTCAACAATTCGTTTTGTAGCAAACGGATTTTGTAACAAGATTAGTTATAAAGTCTGTCCTGCACATGTGTGATTTTTCTTTCTCAACAGTGTTTTAAGTTCTGCACTATTGGCTAAATTAATGATGCTATCAATAAAATGAACTCATCTAAACAATCTATGTTCTTTTCTTTCTTCTCTTTCTGGGATTCCCCGATTGTGTCGTTTGATGGTGTCCTACAATTCCTTTTATTATCTTTCTTCTCTTTCTTTTTGCTGTTCGGCCTTAGTCGTTTCCTTGTTTTCTAGATCAGACATTCTCCTGTCTCTTCGCTCATGTTCCCTGTGGGTTTTAAGCCGTGTGCTAGTTTATTGTTCTGTTCTCCGCCCTGTCTCTCACTCTTTGCTCAGGTTTCAAATGAGCACCAGTAAGGGCTTTGGAACTCTGGTTCTTCTGCCCATTTAATCACCAGGCATGGCAGGATTTATAGATGCCCTAAGGGACCTTCCAGAAATACTCTTCTTTATGGTCATTATGTAATATCTATCCAATTTTCTCTCTGTGGTCAAAATTAATCTCAAGGTCCAATATGCTAACGCTCTTCTTTGCCTGTTGAGCCGGAGGCATGAAGTGCTCAAAGTGACTGGGGGTGTTCTGAACATCAATGCCACGTGTCTCCAGGTGGGAGCATTCCTCCCTTGAGAACTAAAATCCGCAGACCCACAAAGCATAGAATCATGAAGCAGGAAGGAAATATTTTGTGAATGGGCAGCTGCTTTACCTAGTGAGTGCTGTCACTCCTTTTTCACCCCTTCATCCCTGGATTTTCAAATCCCGGCCATGGTAGAAACAACATCACTTATTGGATCCTGATTTAGTGCATCTGCAGATTCCTGTAGCACATATCCTGACCTTGCAGCATCCTTTCCTAGCATATGCTATCATTTTGTCTTTAGGAAGCCATCCTGTCGTGCTATCAAGCTAAATATTTTGGGATAGGGTGTAGCATGTAATTCCAGATAATTCCATAAGCAAGGGCCTACTGTTGCATTGCATTTGATGTGCTACTGTCTGGGATATGATGATGGTGGATAAGGCACATTATAAATCCACAGATGGTAGTTTTGGAAGAAGGAAAGGCAAATTGATATTCAAAGTAAGTATTTCTCCCAGTTTTTTTTTTTAAAAAAAGCACTGCTTTTTCCATAATAAAAGCAGTTCAATATAATCAACTTGCCACCAGAGTGCTGGCTGAACATATCCAGGAATGGTGCCACACTGAGGACTCTGCTGGTCTCTGCTGCTGTACGACTCCTGACTCAGCAGAAGCTACAGGTAAATTGACATGGGTGACTGGAAAACCCTGCTGCCGACTCCTTGCGTAATCTCTGTACCACATGTGGCTCTGTGGGCCCCATAGGAGAAATTCGCTGTAGCCTATCAATTTCTCTCTGCCTTTGGATACCTTCTACAGTTTTCCAAGTAAGGCAAGCATGGCATTTCAGCTGGATTTAGTTTAGACGACAGCACAACCCAGGCTTCAGTAAGCCAATCAAAGAAACTATCAGATCTTTTCCTAACCTCTTGAGTTCAAACATTGAATAACTAATATGTGCAGAATGGGCCTGTGTGTGTAAACTCATCTAACTTTTCACATTTTCTTTGTCCCACACCATTAGCAACCATGAGAGCACACATCCCCCAGGCTTCTGGGTGAGTGTATCTGGTCATTTTTCTTCTCAGGTGCTCTATCAAATTGGTCCTAACCCATAGTGACCCTAAGCACAACAGAATGAAATATTACCCAGTCCTGTACCATCCTCACAATTGTTTCTATGCCGGAACCCATGGTTGCAGCCACTGTGAGTTCTACCCATCTCATTGAGAGCCTTCGTTGCTTCTCCTGCCCCTCTACTTTACTAAGCATGAAGTTGTTCTCCAGGGACTGGCCTCTCCTAATAACACAGCCCATGTGCACAGCCCATGAGATAAACTCTCTCCCTCCTTTCCCCTCGGGAACACTCTAGCCATACTTCCTCCAAGACAGATTCGTTAGTCCTTTTCACAGTCCACGGTACTTCCCAGGTTCTTCACCATCACCCAGTTCAAATGCATCAGTTCTTCTTCAGTCTTCCTGAGTCCATCTCCAACTTTCACATGCACATCTTAGGATCATCAAATAATTCTTTTGGGACCTCATATATTCCCACCAGCACCACACATGGTCTTTCACATTTTAGACCTTGTTGGGACTTCACTTTAATTCTAATACAAGGGTATGAAAATAGATGCTGCTGGTGGTGGATCTTGGGGCCATTCAGCGATTACTCATAAGATATCAATCCAGGCAATGCACTGAGCAATGCCTTGAGTGCTATCTCAAAGACTCTTTAGACACAGCAGGGTTAATCATCAAACCGCTATCGAAGGGATATGGTTTTTCTAGAAAAGGTGGCTCAGCAGACAAAGTAATCTCTTCATATGGAAGGGTGGTGCTATGGGCAAGAATGACTCAACAAAATTTAGAAGCTCAAAGTCCCCACCTTCCTGATTGTTCACCCATATGGCCTAAGCTTCAGGATCCCATTTCTTCCCAATCAATGAACTTCTGACAAGGTTAGCAATTCATTTGGCATGGTAATTCAGCCACTCTTACAAAATGACTCTGGGTTTAGTATTTGGCAGTATCAATTCTGTCATCCCATTACAGAAGGATCACAAGGAAGAGATGACCCAGTTAGGGTACAGTATAGCACTAATGAACAACATACAACTTTTCCCTAGTTCTTTAATACTCCTTTCCCTTCACTATCATCATCCCAATTCTACCTTACAAATCCAGCTAAACCAGAGCATGTACACAGGTACAGATAAGCGCTGAAAACACAGGGAATCCAGACAGATCAACCCCATAGACCTAATACTGAGATTAGTGATACCAGGAGGTCAAAGGTAAGGTGAGGGGAGAAAGGGGGAACCCATCACAATGATCTACATGTAACTCTCTCTCAGGAGGATGGACAGCAGATAATTGAGTGAATGGGAGACATCAGTTAGGGTAAGACATTAAAAAAACAATAAAAATTTTAAAATTTTCAAGGGTTTATGAGGGAAAGAGGAGGAAAAAATGAGGAGCTGATACCAAGGGCTCAAGTAGAAAGAAAATGTTTTGAAAATGATGATGATAACAAATGTACAAATGTGCTTGACATGATGGATGGATGGATGGATGGATGAATTATGAGTTGTACTAACACCCAATAAAATGATTTGTAAAAATAAATAAAATAAAATAGATTTTCTATTCAAAATAAGAAGAAAAAGAAAATGATAATGGCAACATATGTGCAAATATGTTTGACACAATGGAATGAATGTATGGATTGTGATAAGAGTGGTATCAGTCCCCAATAAAATGACTTAAAAAACAAACAAACAAAAAGAAAGAATAAAACGGCTCACAGACGAGTGAGTTCCAAATCTTTGGGTCCAGCTGGAAACTTCCCTTGAATCACATGGTGGCATAGGGCTGAGAAACCACCATTCAGCAGATTAGATGACAGGCTGTTGGCTCACAGAACTGAAGAAAATGGCAAACACCAAAACAGCAGTTCACAGGACAGGCTACTGGCTCAGAGAACTGCAGAAGTTGGTGAATCCCAGAATTGGGAGGTCAGAAGGCAGCCTGGTAGCTAAAGTTATAAAAACTGGTGGTGAGAGGTGACGAGTGGAAGACAGTATCCAGAGTTAGCAAAATCCTTGCCATAGCATCAAAGGGGATTCAAAAAGTTTGTGGAAATTTTGCATTATCTTTCGATTCCATTTTGCACCTACTTTTTGAAGCCCCTTATATGTATTAGATGCACGTTGGGTACAAATCATATCCTCATGAAAATCTCCCTACGTCAGAGCAAGGGTTTGACTTGAGAAAGGGCATGAGTCATCACACCCTCTTGTAAGATTGTGGCTCAAGATATATTCCACATGAGTCCTGCCTCACAATGTCTAGAGGTTAAGAGCTGCAACACATAAAACGGAGGGTAATTACATCAGATCACAATATGGAGGATTCACATAACACTGAGAATCATGGATCAGCTAGATTGATAAATAACATTAACCATCACACAAGAAAACAGCATAAAATCTGCCGAGAAAAAGAAACTATATAAAAGAAAGAGGTGGTAAAAGCCAGGAATAGTTCCAGGGAACGAATCAGCAGGAATGGTCCCCAGAACCAGTCAGTCTTCTCCTGACACTCAATTCCAGTGTCCTTTTGGGCCCTGGCCTGCCTTTGCTCCTTTACCAGCTTTCTCTCTAAAGCTTCTATATGTAGTCATGCGGAGAGATTCATCTCCAGGAAAGGGTTTACACAGTTAGAGTCTAGTGAGTTCTAAGTTAATGAGTCAGATGTTAGACTGGAGGCTTTTTCTCTCAATGAACTCAAGATCAGCAGACTCCTGCCTACAGAAACATAAATCCAGGTAAGATGGTAGACGAATGGCAATTGCTAGGAAGGGCAGATAATACAGCAGGCCACTGGCTCAAGTCCAAAGAATCTGAATTCAGATGGTAATAAGCTCGAAACAAAATCCACATCCAGAAAACAAGTGAGCTTCATCAGAGGTCCAAATACAGTGGAAGCAAGCCACATCCTGCTTCTTTTGAACATAATAACCTAAGGTTAGGAACCAATTTGTAGCCACCTAACAACAACATCCCACACCACAAGGAGATTACCTTTCAGTCAATTGGCTGCTCATAGCAGATCTTGTCGTGTAAGTGATTACATTATATTAGGTCTCATCAAAGGGAATGGCTACATCTTTGCTGACAAACCACTGACAGTCTTGTTCCAGACACGTAGACACACAACTTTAACTATTGTAACTTGGATACCTGGAACTGGAGGTCGTTTTTCTATTTTGCCCAGAGAGTGTAATCAAAAGAAGTCTTCCCTAAAAGCCAAGGGGCTGGAGTTCTGATCCTGACACTGACTGTAGTTGGCTAAGCTTTGAGTCCTCGCTTCCTTATCCAGAAGAGCAATAGTTGCATGGATCAAAGACTCTGCAACTCTGTCAGCTCCATAAATGTAATGAAATATTTCCTCTTCTGAAGTTTTCCATCACTCTGATTAGAAAAAAGGAAGAAAAAAAATCTTCGTGAGGAAGCTGCCACTTCCTCCAGCAACTGGATATTTCTGTGCTTCACACATAGAGCAAAGAGATCTATGGTTGGTCCGTCCTTGCTGGCAGATCGCTGTGGAGCCTGGTGGTGTTTTAAATAGCATGTGCACTTTGTCCTGGGCCTTCTGGGAGGAAGCAAGAGGCAGGAGCTTTGTGCTAGGCTGAGTGGTGCTGTTGACGAGGCACTCAATGCCTTCAGGCTTCTGAATCCTCAGAAATAACAACAATTAACTGTACTCGCCACAATCGGAGCTCCAAGTCAGCAAATGTATCAGCTGTTGGTTATTTTGATACTCTGGAGAAAAGCTCTTTCGAGAAAATCTAGTACAGAAAAACAGTCTTATCCTCTACTTGTCCGCACCATGCACCATTCCTTCTGGCTGCGGTCCTCTCAGTGGTTTTTCTTCCTACAAAGGTAGCTGATCCAAGCCATGGGACAGTCTTCAATGACCCAGAGGAAGAACTCATGACTTTATCAATGTGGACAAGGCCAGAGAAGAGACACCTAGTTAGGGGCTCTGTGCCAAGGCCGGCCTCTTCCCATACCTGCTAGAGACCAATCCAGTGCAGGCAACACATGGCTCTAGCCATTGTTGAAGTTAGCACGCATTTGCTAAACACTGACTGTGTGTTGAGTTGTGTGTTAGGATCTGGAGGGTGGGGGAGGTTGATGAATGTGCTCAAGGACTAACCATGAAGGCCCCACCAGAAGATAGCCTACCTGAAGCAGGTACCACATCCATCTCATCGAGCCTAGCTCAGGCTATGCTCTCAGAAAACATTCTTTGATGGGGTTTCCTTACTTATTTACATGTTTGTATTGACTCAACATCTTCAAAGCTCAGGGATAGAGACAAAGCTACCCAGGGATGGAAAGCCGCTCTTATTAAACCAACATGTGCCATAAGAATATGATCAGCATGGAGGGTGAGGCACTGAGGCTTGTATTCTGCTTGCATCACTTTAGAACCCCCAAGTACCCACCACATGAAACAGAGTCCCAAGTGCCCCAAATCCTTTAGCCCTTCTGAGTGATGCCACAAGGACATATACAAGCCCTCTGCAGTCAACAACGAAAAGTTTTGTATTCTAAAAATTTCAACTTCATCCCAAAATGTTCAAGCTGCTATTATGTAAGGCTTAGAGCTGATGCTTTCAAACAAGCTTATACATGCCATGATTGATGAATGCATTTGTTTCATTGTCTGAAAATGCCTTCATTTAATTGACAATGATTAATTTCCTAATGGATCAATTACCCTGACTCAGATGCTACTTCTGTGGAAAGGGCCATTGATGGCGTTTGCCAGCCTTTTGCCCTTCCCTGCAATGTGTGTTGGGCCACCAGCCTGAATCGGAACAAACCGACTGTGGATAGCCTTGTCTGAGAAGCAATAAGGCTGGTTTTCTCCGTACCCAGGTGGACCCAAGCACACACTTAGATTGAAGGGCAAAAGTAAAAGTATAAAAATGTCTAACCCTCAGACCAACCTATAGCTGGCTGCAAGGAAGTGCCTGCCTAGGACTTTATTTCACTCAAGTGCCCTCCACTGGAGGCAAAGTTGCACCCTGGCTCTAGTACCAGTCCCTAGCTTAATTCCAGCATCTTGGAGGGAAAACTTTGGCTGAATTGCATTGGCTTGGCTTCACCAACAATAGAATGAATTTCAGTTGTTGTTTTTCTCCTGATTCTCCTCCCATCCTCTTTCCCCTCATGGCACTGGAGACACCCTTAGGAGCTCAGCATACATTTCGTGAAGGAAGTAGTAAATGCTGAATGACTCATCATGGGAGCTGGCAGAGTGTAAATCCTTTCAAAGATCTGTGACTCCTCTAGGATTGTCAAAGCATTATCACCATCAATGATGAACAGCTGGTGACAACTTGACTTCTGGGCTAGGGGGTGGGGGTGGGGTTGGTGTGGAATGGGATGTTTCTGCCACACTAGTTTTGATGTTGGCCTGGGTATTGAGAACAAACAACAGGAGCAGGTGTCAGACCTGCAAACTCCACTGACAGCAAAGGAAGCCATAAACCCAAGATTTCCTGCAGGGCAGAAGAGAAGAGGGCATCTCACTAAAGGTCTTACCTGGGGAGTAAGGGAGGTTTCCTGTGGGGCATGGGGTTGGGACAGAAGCTCATAATCTAAGCCAGTTTAGAATCACCCTGGGGGAGTGGGGTTCCAAAACTGATGAGAACTATGGGCATTGCCTGCTGACATGTACACACAGCCACAAACAGAGACAACCCCTTCCCTACTTGATACTCCACAAAATCCAGGATCATACCCTAAAACCGGTCTTTTAAATGCTATTTACAGTTTGTTATGATCCACACTGTCAAATGACTTTGCATAATCAAGAGGACACAAGAAAACACCATTCTCGGTATTCTCTGCTTCCAGGCTGCCCAAGATCCACGGATCTGCTGTCAGCAGTGACATCTCTGGATCCATATTCTTGTCTGAATCCAGTTTGAATTTCTGGCAGCCCCCTGTCTATGTACTGCTATAACCATTTGTGAATTATCTTCAGGTGTATGGGATTAGTGAAATTGTTCGTTAATTTCTGCATTCTGTCAGCTCTCCTTTCTTTGGGGAGCATACATATGTGAATCTCTTCCAATTGGTTGGCCTTCCAAATTTCTTGGCACAGACATGCCAGAACTTCCAGTATTACATCTGTTCATTGAAAAGTCTCGACTGTTACTGTATGCTCCTTGGAGTCTTGTATTTTGTCAGTGCCTTTGATGCAGATTAGACTTCTTCCATCATTATCATTCATTCTTTTTTTTGGGGGGGGGGGAATCACTGCCCGCAGGTGGTGGAAGTAGGAGGCCCAGCCTTTGCTCCATGGAACTGGAATCGAACCTCCATCCCAGTGGGCCGCAGTCCCGCGCACAACCACTACGCCACCGGGGCTCAGCCCCCCATTACCATTCATTCTTGATCACATGACATCTCCCAAAATACCCAGTTCTTTTCTGAGACAATGACTGCATATTCCTTCCATTTTCTCTTGACACTGCTTGTGTGACTCATGGAATCCTTCAATATTGCAACTTGAAGCTTGGGTATTGTTGGAGCTTTTTGTTTGCTTGTTTGTTTGATGCTTAGTTCTTTCGGCTTGAGAAATGCCAAGTGCGTTTTCCCTGTTGGTTGTCTATAACAAATTATAACAGATTATGGGGAACTCTATAACTCTATAACAAATTATGGGGAACACTGTGAAGGACAAAGATCTCAGACTACTCAGGCTGTGCTTCCTCAGAACCTTTACATTGACCCACAGACAGGTGTTCAAACAGAGTGAGGGCACACAGTGTGTTCTAAAATGAGGAAACTTATGAGTCAGGATGTATGCTTTGGCCACGCTTATTCAAACTGTATGCTGAACAGATCCCCTGAGAAGCCAGCCACCTGAAGGAAAGCTGAATGGAGATGAGAGGAAGACTTATTAAGGTCTCTCTCCTTAGAGGCAGAGAGCATCAC
>PVJH01041723.1:0-14755 GCA_004026705.1 Nesogale talazaci | reverse complement strand
GAATTTTATGTATATCTGGAGAGTAAACCCTAATCAGATATGAAAACCAAATCTTTTCTTCCATTCTCTATGTTGTCTCTTTATGACTTCCTTGTTAAAGTCCTTTGATGCAAGAAAGTTTTTAAGCTTTGATGAAGTGCAATATATCTATTTTTTTTGTTGCTTATATTCCTGGTGTCATATCTAAGGATCCATTTCCAAAAGCAAAGTCCTGAAGTTTTCCTCTGTGTTTTCTGCCAAAAATTGTATGTTTGGGTGCTTTTGGTTTTAGGTCTTAGTTTCTATATTTAGATCCTTGGTTAATTTTGAGTTAAATCTCATAGTGTGAAGTATGAGTCCAACTTCATTCTTTTACATGGAATCTTTGGAATCTGCACCTTTTGTTGAATAAATCATTCTTTTAGCCATTGAATGACCTTGACACACTGGTAGAAATCAATTAACCTTAAATATTGTTTTTCGGGCTGAGCCCGGTGGTGTAGTGGCTGTGCGCGGGACTGCGGCCCACTGGGACGGAGGTTCAAATTCAGCTCCACGGAGCAAAGGCTAGGCCTCCTACTCCCACCACCTGAGGGCAGTGATGCCCCCCTCCCAAAAAAATACATATATAGATATATATATATAGTTTTTTCACCACTTATCTGTCAGTTTGTCCTACTGTGGTAGTTTTCCTGTTCCTGTGACATTGGAAACTTATGCCATCACTCATATTTCAAATACCACCAGAGCCAGTCACCCATGGTAGATAAATTTCAGTGGATAAAGTTCAGTGGGACTTCCAGACTAAAGATAGATTGGGAAGAAGGAACAGGTGGCCCACTTCTGAAAAATTAGCTACCAAAAATCTTATGAATAGCAAATAGTCAAAGTCTCTCAAATAGTCAAAGTATGACTGGGAAAAATCTGCGTCCTCAAAGCAGAGTCAACTATACTGATATGGATGAAGCAAACTTTTCAGGACCTTCATTTTCTGATAAGGCATGACTCAAGATGTGAAGACGCAGCTGTGAAATGAGGAGAAACATAATAATAAATTACTAGGTGTTAGAACAGTGGTTCTCAACCTTCCTAATGCTGCCACCCTTAATAAAGTTCCTCATGTTGTGATGACTCCCAACCATAAAGTTATTTTCATTGCTACTTCATAACTACAATCTTGCTACTGTTATAAATCATAATGTTAATATCTGATAGGCAGGCTATGTTTTCATTGTTACAGATTGAACATAATTAAAGCACAGTGATTCATCACAATAACAATATGCAATTACATATTGTGAAAAATTTATTTCTAGTGACAAATAAATGAAACTTTGGCTTGAAGCACGGTATAGCATGGGTAACAGTCTTCATGCTGGGTACTCATCTGTGGGCATAGCTGCATGTGGGCAAATACGCCTGGAGACAGATAGAGGGGCAGTGTCTTGGTTCCTAAGACCATTGGAAATATGTGTTTTCCGATGGTCTTAGTGGACCCCTGTGAAAGGGTCATTCGATCCCAAAAGGGGTCACAAAACACAGGTTGAGAACCACTGTGTTAGAAGATGGAATGTATGAAATATGTAACTCGGAAACTTGGAAGCTATCGAAAATAAAATGGAGTACATAAAAATTGATATCTTAGACATTAATGAGTTGAAATATCCTGGTATTGAATTATGAATCAGACAATCACAATTCACTATGCCAAGAATGACAAATTCAAGAGGAATGGCATCACATCCATCATCAAAAAAAATGTTTCTAGATCCATCTTGAACTCTAATGCTGTCGTTGATACAATAGTATCCATACACTGACAAAGATTAGTTCATATGACAATCACTCAAGTTTACATATACCAACCACTAAAAGATTAAGGAATTAAAGAATTCTAACAATTTCTGCGGTCTGAATTTAATCAAACATGGAATCAAGATGAATTGATAATTATGAGTAAATGGAGTTCAAAAGTTAGAAACCAAAAGAAAGGATTGATAGGAAAAGATGGCCTCTGTAATAGCAACTACAATGGAGAGAGCACATGCTCGCGTCTTGGAAGACTACTGGCTTATTCATCATAAATATCTTTTTTCAATAACACAAACAGAAACTGAACACACGAGCCTCTCCAGGTTGACGACACAGGAATCCAATTGGCTATGTCTGCTGGAAGAGACCATGGGAAAACTCAATCGGTGCCCAAACAAGGCCAAGCTCTGACCATGGAATAGTCCATCCCTGACTCAAGTGGAAGTGGAAGTGGAAGTAGAAGAACATTCGAACAAGCCCACAAATGCTAAAATACAATCTAAAGTACCTTCCACCTGAATTTTCAGAACATCTGGAGAATAGAATTTGACTCATTGAACATGAATAGCAGAAGGCCTGACAAGCTACAGGAAGACACCAAGACTACACTACATCCAGAAAGTAAGACAAGGAAAAAGAAACAGCAAACAAACCAGATGTCACCCCTCACTTGGGTCCTTGAGAGCAAGGCCGGTAAGATTTTTTCCCGAGTGCTTTAGACATGCCATCAGAGGAGCCAGCTCCTGGAGAATAACAAACTCGTGCTTGCTGAAGTAAAGGCTCATGGGAAAGAAGTAGACCCTCAAAGAGACAGGTTGCAAAACCAGGCTCACAGAACAATGCTTGTGAGACTGGCACAGGCACGGGCTTTCATTCTGTTGCATAGAGGATCCATAAGTCAGAAACCATGGACTGACACCTCACCACAACATATGGATTTATTTTCAGGTCATCAATTTTAGTCCATTAGTCTACATGTCTATCTTTATACTGGGCTGTTTTGCTTATTGTAACACAGCATGAGTAAAAATGTAAGAATGTGACTAGCTACGGGGAAGATAATGACTAGAATCAGGCCAAAGCTGATTCCCAAGTGGGTTAAAAAAAAAGGCCACAAAATACCTCTATATTTGGGGGGGGGGGGGAACATCACTGCCCTCTGGAGGGAATAGGAGGCCCAGCCTTGCTCCTGGAGAGCTGCTGCTGGGTTTGAACCGCCAACCCATTGGGCCGCAGTCCCGCACACAACCAGTGTGCCACTGGGGCTCAGCCCCCAAAATATCTCTAAACTTCAAAGTTTTTACTAACTCTGACACCAGCAGTCCCACTCCCAGCACATCCAGTTCCTCCTCTGGGTTTCATAATCCGCTGAATGACCACACAGAGAAGGCACAAAGAGCATCAGCATGCTATAGCCGGGCTTCTGCCTCAGGATCAGAAAACATGTAAGGTAAATATTCCTTCTACAGTGCAGGGAAGCCCTCTTGGCCTCTCTTTACCATGCACACCTCCTCTCAGCCCCCTCAGGGCAGGCTCTTCTTGGCCTCGCCTCCTGTCACCACTATCTCTGACCCCAGGTCCCCTCTGTCTATGTCTCCTGCTGTTTTTCAGTGTTACAATCTTTGACCTGTGTGGTAGTTACATAATCTGGTGTCAATTTGAGAGAATTATGAGTGAAGGGGTGGAGTCTGGCCTGTCAATCAAGATATAACCAATGTGGCCTCTGTGTGGGCATGGCCTTCTCCAGAGAATTCTGGGAATTCCTGTTATCCTCCTCGGAGGCGGGAGACACTTCTTTCTGCTTCCTCCCTTGGGGCCTTTCTACTGACAAGACTGACTTCCAGCAAGACGTCCCTGAGAAGAAGCCGCATGGACCTGCCCTGATGCAGGAGTCACATAGAGACCCCCCCAGCAGCGCTGAGATGCTTCTACCACCACTGACTTCCCACCCACTGGCCTGTGATCTTCCTGCATTCAGTGTCATTGCATGTGTTTCATGAGTCTGCAGAGGACTTCATAGATTGGTATCGGACAGATGGGCTAATATCAGATTGATGGATTAGATCTGGGCTGGGTTGTTTTCTCAATATTTAACTGTTACTGTATATAAACCTCTTTCTTATACACATATGTATGTCGATGAATTTGCTTCTCTAGTCTGTCCAGACTGACACAGCCTGTATTACTGCTCTTCTAGGAGGTTCTTTGTCTCCTCTTCCCCCATTTCTTCTCTCTTCTTCCCTCTCTGCTTCCACCAGTCTTTCTGCTTCTTTCTGTTTGAAATACTTCCATGGGGTTGGCTGCTCATAAACAAAATCATATACACATCAAGTCCAAAGTAGGGTCATCTCAACATGGCCATGAACTGACCAATTTCCACTCATTAGGCCAAAGATATTTGCATAGTCTATTGGCCTATCCCTGCAGGGTGCATGCCAGTCAGAGCAGGCTGTAGTCAGGACCAGACAAAAAGGTTCAAGTCAAGTTATTTATCGCTTATCCAGGAAGTGGTCATAAACGCTATAGGGTAGAAAACTAGGGCAAAGATAATTCCTCCAGACTTAGGATGAGAAGTGTGGTCCTCTAAAGAAAAGATCACATAAACTATTTCACCACAATTACTATAGCCTTACAGTATGCATGTTTAGAATAAGGAAGTATGAGTTCCTACTTTTTTCTCCTTTTTCAAGATTTTGTTGTTGTTTTTGCTATTTAGGACCCCTGGCAATTCCCTGGAGCCCTCATGGCAGAGTGAGTTACAAATTAGGATGTTAATCACAAGGTGAGTGGTTCAAAACCATCAGCTGCTCTGAGGGAGAACAACTACACTCTCTGCTCCCATAAAGATGTCCAGGCTCAGATACCCACAGGGGCGATCCTATCACGGGTCAGAAATAACTCGATGGCAGTGAGTATATGCTATATGAAATGGAAGATATCTGAGCCCTGGTGGTGTAGTGGTTGTGTGCGGGACTGCAGCTCACAGGGTTGACCGTTCAAATCCAGCAGCAGCTCTCCAGGAGTAAGACTGGCCTTCCTACTCCCACCAGGGCAGTAATGCGAGAGAGAGAAAAAAAGAAACGGAAGATCAGTTTGTTTCCGTTCGGTAAAATCGGCTTTCGGAATTTTGATAGAGACTGTATTTAATCTGTAGACGGCTTTGGTGACGTTATGGACTGTGGTATGTCAATTGACTTTGATGTCCCCCCCAAACTACAGTCTGGAGCCCCCAGACCCTGCATGTGACTCTATGGCAAAGACATTTTTACAACTTTGCCAATGGTACATTCTAGTACATTCACAGATATAGTTGCAATACATACATACGCTGAAATATTCTCTTTTGGGGGGGCATCACTGCCCTCTGGTGGTCATGGGAGCTACCCAGCCTTGCTCCTGGAGAGCTGTTGCTGGATTTGAACCGCCAAGCCCATGGGTCGCAGTTCTGCACTCAATCACTACACCACCGGGACTCAGTCCTGAAATAGTCTCTTAAAACCACATATGCTCATTCTTTTTCCTACTCCTATTTAGCTTGTGAGGAACTCTGGTAGCATAGGGGATCATGAGTTGGACAGCTAATCAGTAGGCCAGCAGTTCAAAACCACCAGTGCTCTGCAAGAGAAAGCTAAGGCTTTCTATTCCCTTGAAGAAGTAGAGTCTTGAAAGCCCACAGGGCAGTTCTACCCCATCCTGTCAGATAGCTATGGGTCAGACTAACTACCCTGAGGAGAACTTCCAATTAATGTTCAATAGGAAAGGAAAAGCAGACATCCTTATATTGTTTTTTATCTTAGGAGGAGAGTTTTCAATCTTTCATTCTTATGTTGTTAATTGTGTGTTTATCATAAATGACCTTTATCATCTGATGGAATTGCCTTTGTGTTCCTAGTTTGCTAAGTCTTTTTATCATTTAAACATATCGGCAGAAAGAAAGAAAGATATTGGCATATAGTTCATATATCATACAATTCAATAGTTCAATCACATCAAGAGAGTTGTACATACTGAACGATATGTGTATCAAATCCCAACTAATAAAAAGAACAAAAATAGCACAACCACAAAAAAGAGAGAAATTTTATAAGATTTAATATAGCTTAATACCATGCAAAAGATATGAATAGAGGAGTCCCACAGCCATACAAAGAAATGCAAATAGCTCTCTACTGGAAAAGATAACCGCTGCACTCATAATAAAATAAATCCAAGTTAACCCTAAATTAGTACTTGTTTCAAATAGTCTAACCAAGGTTCAGATATTTGAGTTGTGGGAAATGGCTCCATCATGTAATCATTTGACACAAGGTCAAAATTAAAAGCGTCCACATCCCTGACTTCGCACTTAGGTCTCTGGCTGTGCTTCTGCACCTGCGAGATGAAGGGTCTGTGGGGCAGCAGGAACCCCGGTGGTGGCACAGCAGTGAGGCTGTGCAGCTGCTCAAGCCAAGGTCAGCGTTCACCACCATGGAGCTGTGAACCCATGTCAGCCTTGGACCTCCTGTGAGAGTGTCTACACTCTCATATAGGGCTTCTGAGTCGGCATAGACTTGCTGGCAGTCAGTTTGATTCAATGATAGGACAACAGTATCCACACCAAAGGATTGGAAACAATCCCTATGTTCTTATGGATGAAGTCTTTAAATCAATTGTGGTGTATCTGTGTAATGTGAATATAAGAAAAGGAAGACTTGTACAGTCATCACCCTAGTCAGATTTAGAACACTTTCTTCATGTTGCTACCATCATTATGAGCTTCCCACCCCCACCCCCAACCTCTCCTGCCATATCCCCAAAGAATGATTCATCCAATTACTGTCTCCAATTACTAGATTTACACCTCTTGGATTTCATATACAGAAAACATTTTTTTTAAAAAAACCCTAACAATCTAAAACAGATAAAATGAAAGTGGAAAAAAAGCATAAAATATCAAAAGCTAGGCCAACGTTAAATAGAACATAAGGAAGATCAAGTGGTGGGACGATCAACTTTAACCTAACTGCATCTGCGACAGTCCACTTCCCAATGTGGGCTACATGCTAGCAAAGCTTTTCACATCCCTGGCTCATGGTCAGAGGGGATTCACTTTTTTTTTTTTTTTGTAACTAAAACAGTTTTAAAAGGGGTCAAAAGGGAGATCAATGACATTCCACTTTGACCTACTGATGCCTGCCATCATGGACTTCACCGTGGTCTCTCTCTCTGATAACATGGCTACCTCCATTGTGATCAGAGAGGTTAACCCAGGTGTGGACCCCGCAAATGGATATTGGACTTCCACGGTCATCTACATCCTTCTGCCAGCCAGGTGTTCGCAAGTTGAACTCTGCTGCCACCCCTTCCTCTGGATTTGGTTATGCTAGTGATAAGCCTGGTATCGCACACGCGGGTGTGCTTCCTCCATGGGAACGTAGTTGATACTCTCTTGGATGACTGCTTGTTTCTCCACCACACTTTGCTGCAACACCCATGTCTGAAGGGGTCTCTTCACGGAGGTGCACATCAAGCAGGGCCACGTCAGAAGAAGCAAGGGTCCTGAGCCTGGTGCTAGAGTTCAGTGCAAGCCCGAAATCCATCCATGCGGTGATAGTTTATATCTGTCTCTGGTTCACCTTAAATAAGGGCAGCATGCTCATCTCATGCTAGAGAACACGAGCCATCATTTCCGGGGCATCCCTTGCACTGCCAGCAAGTCAGTGCTGACCGTGGGGCAGCGTTCAGTCTGAGTCTCCAAATCTTCCCAAGAGGAGAGAGCCTCCTCCCTCCTCGCCCTTCAGTGGAGATTGCTGGTGGTTTCAAACTGCTGACCTTGACGTTAGCAGAGCACTGCATAGCCACGATGGGTAGTGTCAGTAATTTACTCAGCGGAATGGAATTGAAAACATGAGGGTGGGAGGGGAAACAAGAGAAGCTGATACCAAGGGCTCCAGTCGAAGGAAAATGTTTTGGAAATGATGATGGCGACATAGGTACAAATGTGCTTGGTACAATTGATGTATGGATTGTTATCAGAGCCACGAATTGTGGAAGAGCCCCGAATAAAATGATTTATTAAAATAAAAATAAATAAAATACTGATGAGAAATGGTTACACAAGTATCAGCCAGCTCGGAATCAAAATATATGAATTGTTAACTTATACAGATTACATTCTTAAGTGACTAGACAGTATTTACACAAGCAACGGGGTTAATGATAGGGCAGCTCTTCCAATAGTATTTATTCACCACAGCAGAGCCACACCTTCCAGATTAATAGATGTTATAATGAGGTGGGGTTATAAGGGGTGGGGGAGCATTAAAATAGTAAGTATATGGTGGTGCCGGACCACCAATCCTTGGTCATTGTGCTTTTTTACTTAGAGATCTTGTAAAGTAGGGGTCCTCAAACTACAGCGCACAGGTCACATGTGGCCTGCAGAGGACATTTATCCAGTTTTTGCCACCACTGCTATCCTCCTTAGCAATTGACCCCTCGTGGGCCCACAGTGAATTTGTTCATAGTTTTTTTTTTTAAACTCTAGTCCGGCCCTCCAACGGTCTGAGGGACAGTGAACTGGCCCCCTATTTTAAAAGTTTGAGGACCCCTGTTGTAAACTAATTTTCCTCTCCCTCCCAAAACCTCCCCCACCCCACTTCCAAGAATAATGGGGTCCCAGTAAGACAAAATACTAAGCTCTTCCTCATACTCCTGAGGATGTCCAAGAAGCTCCTCTTGTTCAGAGCTCAAAGCTAATCACAAAGTGCAGAGAGACTGGGGAGACCTGACTCAGATAATAACATTCTTAAGACAGTCTACCTCCCACCACCGGAGAGCAGTGATGCCCCCCCCCCAAAAAAAAAGACAGTCTACCTTCTGATGAGAACCAAGCAACTGGACTGTCTCAAGACCTAAAGTTCCTTGACCACTGTAAATTCTTTGCTTCGTACTGTTTAGACTCTGTCTAGGTCAGGAAAAAAAATGAATCACTCTCAAAATAAGAGCAAAACACAAGACATCCTGGCTGTTTTCAGGACAGTGGTTACTCTGCCAGCCTAACTGTTCCCAGAGGCCACGATGGGCAGAGGGAAAGGCTGGAGAGAAAATGGCAGTTGACCGCAGTTACTGAACCTCTTGAAACTGGACATGTGGGTTGGGGAGCAGCTGGCCTACAGTGGGGTCTCCACAGTTCTGCCTCTGGCCGCAGCAATTATATTTCATTACCCAGGGCTACCTTTATCTGCTTGGAATCTATCATCTCGAGCCTGAGTCATTGTGTAGGTCAGATTTGAATGAAGACTCCTGGCCTGGACCAGAGAGGCCCAGGGGGGCAGCTCTGCAAAGGAAGCCTACAAACACTACCTCTGACAAGCCCCCTGTGGTACACAGCCTTGTCGAAGCTCTCAGAGCACTACCCACCTTGTTGTAAGGTCTCCCTTTGCCCAGAGATTCGGTAAATCATCTCCAGTTATTTCACTAATTTCTATCAAGAGACTCTTCCCCCTCTATCTAGGATCCCCAACTCATCTTGACAGGTTTCCCCCAAAGGATGCTTCAGAACAACTGTTTTGTTGGCACACCCCCTCCCTTCCCCGCCACATTCAGCAATTAGACTGGAGGTTCACAGGCACTGCCATGGGTCTTCCTGATGATGCCACGTGCAGACCCAGCCTCCCCCAGCATCCTCATGACAGCCCTGAACAAGAGTGGCTGCGCTCACAGCAGGTTCCAGAAAGGCACCCTGTTCCTAGAATAGGATTTGTAAACCCAAACTCTAGATTCTTAGGGAACAGCCAATAGCACAACTATCTTTGACTGAACCCTGCGACAAGCAATACTAGAATACACAACATAGTCCTCACTCTATAGGCTCTTCTTACATGCTGGTAGAAAAAGGAACATATGTATACATTGTATACAATATACACAGAAATGACTCTTTGAGAGGAAAGTGAAGGGGAAGGTTACATAGGAGAAGAATTCAAAAATAAGGGGAAAATATTTCTTTACAGAGAAATGGCATTTGAGCCTACCTTAAAGCTTCCACTAGCTGTGTGGAGTGGGGAGCAGGGAGAGACTGGAAAGAAATTCTGTGTACTGGAGGCCTATGAAAGAAGGGGAATCAATTGCAGGGGTCTACATATGATCTCTCTGGAGTACGGACAGCGGGGAAGTGGGTTAAGGGACACATCGGACTGAGTACAATATGAAAAAGTAATAACAATGTGTAAATTATTAAAGGTTCATGGGGGAGGGGGAGGAAGGGGAAATATAGGGAGCTGGTACTGGGGGCCTACGTGGAGGGAGGATGTTTCGGGGGTGATGATGACAACAGGTGCTCAAATGTGGTCTGCATACAATTGACGTGTGTGTTGATCATGATGGGAGTTGTGTGGGCCCCCGATGGAATGATTTTTTTTTAAAATAAGGATGGGGAAAGAGAAGCTTATACCAAGGACTCAAGTAGAAAATATTTGGAAATGTAGATGGCAACATGTGCACAAATATGCTTGGTACAAATGAGGTATTGAATGATATAAGAGCTGTAAGAGGCTGAGCCCTGGTGGCCTAGTGGTTGTATGCGGGACTGCAGCCCACAGGGTTGATGGTTTGAATCCAGCAGCGGCTCTCCAGGAGCAAGACTGGGCTTCCTACTCCCACCAGGGCAGTGATGCCACAAAAAGAGAGAGAGTGAGAGTGAGAGAGAGAGAGAGAGAGAGAGAGTTGTAAGAGTCTCCAATAAAGTTATTGGAGAAAAAAAAAACTTTAGAAAAACTAAAAATGAACTATGAAAAAAAAAGTAAACATATGTCTGGCAAAAAAGCAAGTAAGCATTTCCTGTCACAGGAAATACACACAGGACAGTGCAGGCCGGGGATTAGGAAAGGAAGACAGGAAGAGGGTAGTCCCAAGGTCTTTCATGTTGATGTCGGATGCTTCAGATTCTGACTCCGAGACCCAATGTGACAGGGTAATACAGCCCCTGAGGGCTGTCATTGCTGCAGGAGCAGGTCCCCAGGCTTAGCTCCCACGAAGCCACTAAGTGGGCTTGAACCACCGACCTCCTGGGTAGCAGCTGAGTGCTGAACCATTGCACCTCTAGGGTTCCTTCATGTCTCGTTAGTGAATCAGGAAAAGCCTTTAAAGCCTTCAAGGCTGCAATGCCACCCTGCACAATCCCCTGATTAACCTGAAGAGCTCACTCCGGGTAAACAGTGACTTGCTCATCAGTGAGATCTTTCTCTGGTGTTACCTTTTTCGTGTATTATTCACAACTGAGCTCTGGATGGCAGCCCGGACTTTCAGCAGAGCAGTGCTCCCACCTTCACTTTGGCTTTAGCACCTGAAATACCACCACCCCTCTGTGCAGAAACCTTGCCCTCCAGGTGTTCCCTATGAAAATCCCAGTACTGCTACCCCAGGAGGAACAGGGCTTGCGTGCTTTCTCCCCTAGGTCACGTGTTTGCCTGAGTGGTGGTGGTGTCGGCCGTGCCTCGAGCTGCTGATCACGAGGTCAGTGGTTTGAACCCACCCACTGCTGTCATCCACAGACCCGGCAGTCCCAAACTATTAGCTAATTCTCAGAAAGAAAAGGGGTTTTTCTCCTCCAATAACGCGTTATCTATCCTCTCAGAAATGACACGGGCAGTTCTACCCTGTCCTCCCGCGTCCTATGGAGCTGGTATTACGTTGATGGCGATGAGATTGGGGTGCTTCTGTGAAGATTTCAAGTCTGGGAAAGCTGAAGGGGCAGTTCTAGCCTGGCTAGGAGTTGACTGGCAGGCTGCTTGTTTGTTTTCACTATCACTCAGCTAAGACCAGCAGATACCTCGTGGTGCAGTGCTTACTCCGCATTGGGCAGCTAACTGGAAGGTCTACTCCGAGGGAGGAAGGTGTGGCGTTCTGCTCCTGTAAGCAATTACCATCGAGGGAACTCCCAGGGGCTGTTCTGCCCTGACCCACAGAGTCAGTCACGAGGAGTTGGCTGTGAGTCTGGCTGGGTAACTAAGTCCAAGAGGTAGTGATGGATGGGGCTGACGGTTTATTGAAAGGAACGAGAGGCAAGATTCTGGATCTTGGATGCTCTCTGGGGTGGACACGCAGCTGCTGCCAGTGTCTGTTCAAAGCCTCTAGCTGTTCTCTGTACCACGTATCTTCCAGCCTTGCTGATGAGAAAGGGGGAATCTGGATATGTCCCCACCCCCACTCCCGCCCCTGACACTGGCAGTTCACAAGGCCCAAGATGCACTCTTGACCCAAGGGGCCAAATGGACAGCCTCAAGGAGTCCACGCTCCCCAACTCATTCTCCTGTATTTGGCCTATGTTGTAACCGCTCCCAAATCCCAAATTACTGTTCCTAATTTATCAGGAGAGTCCGGTCCCTGGCAAGGGATGCCACTTGGTCAAGTGGAGGGTAAGCATACAAAAAGATTCTGGAAGACCTGCACTGCCAGTGGTCACAACAATGGGCAGCTGTGAGGGGAGAGGATGCGGGCGGGCCAGGCAGGCTCTCCTTGTCATACACAGGTCCCTCACCAGCACCAGCACTGTCCTTGCGCCTGCTGCTTCCCTCCCCTCTCTCACACTGTGGGGGACCGTGGACACGCCTCCCTGCTGCCCTCCCCAAACCTTAGGTTTTAAAATTTCCTCTTCCTCCACCAGGGGTCGGCTTTGTTTCTTTTTCTCCAGTCTGATGCAGCTCCCACACTGAGATCTTGGCAGGGAAACAGATCTTGTGGGATCCTGGAGAAGTTGAGACTTGGAGCCCGTAGTGTGAGGGGGAGGGAGCACTGGTGCCTCAAGAAAGGTTAGTTCTCTCTTCACCCCCCAACTCACCTGGTCTCTGCCCCAATGGTGGGAGAGGGAGGGGGATGCCAAGTGCCTGCTGCATATTTTAGGGGTGGGTTAATCAATAAACAAAGTAAAGCCCTGGCTTACCTGCATTTACTTCCACCCCTTTGTTGAGAGATTCCACTGTTTCCCCTACCGTGCCAAACATTCCATTCCAGGAGCATTTGCATTTGTCTCCCAACCCCACAGCATCTTCCTACAAATCAAACCCTTTCCTATCTGAATGTAGTTAGTCCCGTCCAAGGAGCCCTGGTGGTGACTCCTGGTACCACCAGAAGGGCGCTTCAAACCCAGTTGCTGCTGAGAAAGACAAGCTTTTGCTCCCGCCAAGGTCTAAAAAGCCTTGGAAGTCTATACTATGAGTCTGAAACGACTTGATGGCAATGGGTAATGGGACAGGGACAGAGTCCCCAGGAAACAAGATGCAAAAATAAAGAAAAAAAATCCTCCCTTCAGATTTGCCCTCCCACCCTCCCACCCCACCCC
Source organism: Nesogale talazaci (assembly GCA_004026705.1). Classification (NCBI taxonomy): domain Eukaryota; kingdom Metazoa; phylum Chordata; class Mammalia; order Afrosoricida; family Tenrecidae; genus Nesogale; species Nesogale talazaci. The sequence goes on along the minus strand of PVJH01041723.1, from coordinate 1,644 downwards.
ATAGGGAGGGTAGAACTGCCCTGCAGGCTTCCAACACTGGACCTCTTGGAGAGAGAAGAAAGCCTCCTCTTTTCACCCTTGGGATGGCTGGTGTTTTTGCACCACTGACCGCTTTGGGTTAGCTGCATAACCCACTAGAGCACAAGCGGGGGGTCATTGGTGCTTGCTCACTAATCTGCAGTCCACACTTTCACAGGGGCTTCGTGTGAAACCGGATGTGCTGGACCCCACATCAGATGGTTCACCGTGAATTAGTGAAGCAGCACCCGTAGTAAGCCTGTGCCTTCTGTGCTTACCGGGTCATCCCAAGTTGCACCATAAAAGGTTTCTTCCCAGAACCCCCCAGGCTGGCGGAAAGCGGAATCTTGGGCTCCCACCTGGGTCCGGCACTGGGTATCATACTGGATGTCTGTGCTCTGCAGGCCTGGGCCAGGCCTGTAAGACTAGGTGGGCAAGGCCCAAGTGCAGCTGCCAGCTCTGTGACCCCAAAGGACCTACCAGATGGTGGGTACTACTGCTAGACTAGGCAGTAGCAGTCCAAGCCCACTTCCCACTCAACCCAGCAGGAGGGGGCATCCATCCCCAAAGCTCTCCTCTTCTTCCTGTTTCCTTCCAATTTCTGTTGCTCTGGCTGCAAACCAAGAGAGGCGCCCAAATATCAGAGTCAAGGCGAATTAAAAGCCTGTAGCCCGTGCGCCCTCCCCCCCTGAAATTATGTTTCAAAACAACATGGTGACTTTTGGACAAGATTTTTCTGTTTCACCCGCCCCACAATAGAGAAGCAATGAATGCGGCTGGTGAAATGTTTGGCTGTGTCAAACCCAGTCCCGCAGCCTGGCTTGGGCCAGCTCTGAGGCTCCGCTTTGTGTTATGTTCACGGAGAAGATATTAATTAAAAGAAATACATGATTAAAAAGTAATGAGTTGAATAAAAATTATCTCAGCTCATTTTCTGATTATGTTAATTGTTAAAAACCCTTCAATCACGCCGTTGCAGTCAATGGGCTTTAATGTGAAATTAGTGGGCTCTTGATAACTTACAGTCCAGAATAATCCTGGCGGTTTAGTCATCATTCCTAATAACAAGGATGTTGCTAAGAACAGAAAATTTTACATGATTTTGATATTCAGCCCTTCCCCCAACGTGTCATTAAAATTTAAAAAAAAAGTCTTTGCCTGCCCGGGATTCTCAACTTCTTCCACTGTATCGACAGCGGCCATGACTGGGACTTGAGTTTATGTTTGTTCGCCAACCCGTCCACTGAGGCTGGTTCCTGGCTCCTCTGCCTGCAGCCTTTGGGGGACTCAGAGCTCATATCTGTCTGAACCTCACTCGCTCCCCCGGTGGGTCTGGGGGTGGCCAACTGCCTGCTTGGGGCTCTGGGTCGGGTCTCTGAGGGAGCAGGCTAGCCGGCTGGTGCATAAATTTGTCCAGACAACGGCTGTGCGCCCCGCAGTAGCGCAGGTCCTGGGCCGGCTGAATTGTGGGGTGTTTGTGTTTGTGTGTGATCGCAGGTGGCCTGCACTGGTTCTGGACTTTGGAAGACTTGGTTCTCAAAATCCATAGAAGGTATAGGATCCATAGGTCCTGTGAGGGATGAAACTCACCACCCCCACCCCGGTGCCCCAGAGCTTGCTCCCCTC
>PVJH01041722.1:0-14770 GCA_004026705.1 Nesogale talazaci | reverse complement strand
GTCCAAATTCTTAAGGCTACAACATTTCCTGGTTAGATATCAATGATATCCCTTTGGGGACAGTTATTTAAGAGAAGGAAAACGTGTCTTCCGTGTGAGAACTGCCTGCTGTCAGATAATTTCTTGCTAATATTCTTGAAGATTTTGGACTTTTCAATCTTTTTGGTTTCTGTTAGCTGAATCCACCACCTCCTCCTTGCTTTTTATGTTTGCCTTCATTGCTGTTCACGGTCAGATCAATAAAAGGAGGCACCTTAAAACCAACTGTCAGAGCCACTTGAAGCAAATTTAAATTACTAACATTAAGATTTGTTTTAGAGAGTGAGAACTATATGCTCAAATATATGACTTGTGTGCTTCCTGGGATGACTTATGAAGGAATTAGTTCTTTTCAGTAAGTTTTTCAAGCTGAGACTGATTATCAGAAATTTTGGACCAGCTAAACTCAAATTCACTTAGTGGAACCTTGGATTGCTTCAAGTAATGCAGGAAACCCAATTCTTCTGGACAAAAATAAGCAAGGCATGCCCTCTTCCATTTAAGCCCCGGGTTGTTCGGCCCACCCCATGAATAGACTCCTTCAGGTCATTTGGAGGGTAGTACTGAACAATCCATTCGACTTTGGGAATGTCCAGCCCCCGAGCAGCCACATCTCTGCACAACAAGGAACCTGAATCTGCATTGCAGAACTGAAAAAAATGTGGTTGTTTGCTTATTTTGCTTCTGTTTTCCTTGAATGGACAAGACAGGCAAACCAATGTAGTTCAGCAACTCACAGTGGTATTTGACAGACTTGCAGGATGAAAAGGACACTATTAGTTTTTTCTTTCAGTTCTTCTTAAGGAATGTAAAGAGCAATAGGAATCTTTTTTCATAGGGAAAGACAATGTATCCCTACTCAAGACTATCCACAGTTGCATTAGCTTCATCATCACGAACTTAAAAGGGCTCCTTTTCCGAGAAATTCTTGCCAGGTCTTCAACTTTTTGAGTTTGAGTGGCAGAAAAATGCATGATCTGTCTGCGTACTGGCATAAGTTTAATAATTTGCTTTAATTCCTCTTCAAATCCAGCATCTAAGATATGATCAGCTTCATTTATAGCCAGACACTATAGGTTTTTATACGGGAACCCTGGATTATTTTGCATATGGTCCAGGAGACAGACTGGTATAGCGACAATGATGTTGATCCTGTTAGCAAGTTTCTGTGCTTTAGCAGATCTGTTTCTGCCATCATGATCAGCCCATACGTGTGAAGGTGGTGTGTCATTAGCTCCTTCAGCATGCCAGATGTTTGCATGGCCAGTTCCCTCGTGTGTGAGAGAACAAGAACTCCTGTCCTGTTCCTGGCATAAATTTTAATTTAACAATGAGTTCAATTGCAGGGATGAGAAATGGGAGTGTTTTACCACTGCCTGTTTTTGCAGCTGCCAGAAGATTCCTGCCTTCCAGAAGTGGTCTGATACTTTTATGCTGAATTTCAGTCATATGTGTAAAGCTCATTTCTTTAATTGCCTTCTAAGTGTTTTCATTGACAAGATTAGCTAGTGAAGTAAATGAATTATCTTCAAATGCACCTATTTGTCCCAGGGGCAGGTTTGCCAATTCACTGTCCTCTTTGTCATCATTTGGATTTTCCATTTTTGTTTCTGCTTCTGCTGGAGTCTTATTGCCACACTTTTTAGACTCTACCATGTCTTCAATTTTTGCCTTTTTTAAAATCAGGCCTGGTAACGTCATCCAGTTTTCTTTTTCTTCAATTCTGAATTAGGAGGTTGTGCTGCTGCTTCCCCATTGGATAAAATTGCAGATTTCTTGGGAGATTTAAAATTTTTTACATATTCCACTTTTTCTTTAGACGCATTTCCATACGAGGGTCCTGAGAAGCCCATCTGCATAGACAGTTTTAAGGATTTTCTATCTTTTTCATCTCCCGCTGTTGGTTGAACTATCTCTCCATCCTGTCCTTTTGTTATGCACACATCTACTGCCCCTGTAGCTTTAGGTTTCATTGCCACAATTTCAGGTTCTGCTTCTCGGTCTTCTTGCACAGGAGTTTCATTGGTAGGTGAGGCGCCCAAGGTTCTCGCAGGAGGTTACTCCACTTTTTACTTCGTAACCTACTCTAACATTTGATTTAATGAAGACTTCAAGAAATTTTTGGTTTAAGATTTAAAGATTATTTCAGGGCTTAATTTGGCATTTATCCTTTGATCTTTCTCCTTAACATTTTTTTTTTGGTTTTTTGTTTGTTTGTTTGTTTGTTTTTCTTTGGGCATCACTGCCCTCAGGTGGTGGGAGTAGGAGGCCCAGCCTTTGTGGAGCTGGAATTGAACCTCCATCCCAGTGGGCCGCAGTCCCGCGCACAACCACTACGCCACCGGGGCTCAGCCTAACATTTGTTTTTAATCCAGGGACACACTGTCAGTCTTTGTCGATTACTCTCTGCAACACATTGAAACCTAAATATATATTGATCATGAAATAAAATAGTAAGTTTTTCTGGATTACTCATACATTGCCTATTTTGACAATGTGAAATCGTATAGCAACTCTGGAAAACAGCTTGGCAGTTTCATATAAAGCTAAGTAAGCAATTAATTTTGACCCTGAGAACTGGACACTTTATAGTTATACAAAAACCTACACATAAAATTCATAGCCAGAAAACAGATGTTTTTCAACAGGTGAATGGTTCAACTTGTTGGTGATGCATACCATGGAATACTACTTAACAGTGAAACTGTTGCTATGTGTATAGCCAGTTGATTCAGTAACTTGTGTGAATAGCACAATGAAATAATCCAAAACACAAAACCAAACATGCTGTTTTCAACTTCATACTGAGCAGCTGGAGGATTTTAACCATTAATATTTCAGTCACTGATCATTTAACCACCAAGCCACCAGGTCTTTCTACTGAGAAAAAAAGCAACCCCCAAAGGATATATACTGTATAAAGTTATTGAAAAGATAAACTTACATAAACAAAGACTAAATCTCTGTTCAATAGAGGTTATAAACGGGAAGAATGGAGTAGATGGATTGACTATAAAAAGGGCAACCTGAGAGTCTCTGTTTTGGAGATGCTCTGAATCTTGATTATGGTAATAGGTACATGGATTTTCACAGATGATAAAATTGCTTAGAAATAAATACAAGAATATAAGTTTTGTACAAGGAAAAGGAGAATTTGAGATTGGTAGGTCGTATCAGTGTCAGTATCTTTGTTGTGATATTGATTATACTATAGTTTTATAATGATACCATTGGGAACAGATGAGTAAGGGATATACAGGATCTTTCTACTTTATTTCTTATGTGTACATCTCAAAATAAAAGACTTGTAGGTTTTACAAAACATCAGAATTTCTTAATGTTCATGAAAGTCATACTGATGAACTTGAAATAGTTAACAATAATAAGACTGTCACCAAAAAAGTGCTTGGAAGGGTAAATGATTTGAGTGTCAAGATGAAGAAAGTTGTATGCTCATTTTACCCACAATATACCAAGGGGTGGGGGTGGGGGAAGACAAGCAAAGACTGATTTTTAATGTTGCCAGAATCTGGGAAATCCCTGGAAAATTCCTGGAAATCCCTGGGAAATCCCTGCAACAACTAAATAAATGTATGTTGATCTAAGTCGAAAGTGATACATGTAGCTGTGGTACATTTTTACCCACCTGCTTCCCAATTCTATTTGATCATCTTTGTTTTTTTTTGTGGGGGGGCATCACTGCCCTCTGCTTGTGGGAGTAGGAGGCCCAGCCTTTGCTCCTGTGGAGCCACTGCTGGAATTGAACCTCCATCCCAGTGGGCCGCAGTCCCGTGCACAGCCACTATGTCACTGGGGCTCAGCCCTATTTGGTCATCTTAAAGTTGTGATGGCCCTCACTGTCAGACAGGGGGCTTGGTATTTACTGTCAGAACACAGCAGACTATATTAGCAAATTACTGTGTTTACTTGTCTTGTGTGGTGGGGTATGATTCCTGGCACACTGAAAATAGGAGTTCGTCCCAGGTTGGCTGGTTTTGTAGCTCATACAGGATGGTGGGTCATTAACTAATGCCTGAAGACTGTCCCTGCCTCCAGGGCATAGAACAGCTACATAAACACTTGATAAAAAAGCCAAGGAGAGGAGTTTCTTTCAGAAAAAGGCTTTGAAAACACTCTTTGTGTGACAAAATGGGAAAAGCCACATGCTTGTCCAAAGCAAGACATATAATCAGAAGTTACTTTGAGAAGACTGAACTCCAACAAATTCAATAACTTGGAGGAGATAGAATATTGCCTCAAATACCTGGATAAAATAATCCTCCCCAGATTACTCATATGGACATCAAGAACCTGAATAAACACACAACAAAAGAAGAAATAGACTAGGTTATTAAGGAACTCCGAACCAAAAAATTCCCAGCTCAGATGGCTTCACAGAGAATTCTACCAAGCATTCAGGGAAGAGCTGATACTAACCCTACACAAACTTTTCCAGAACATAGGAAAAGACAGTAAACTCTCAAACAGATTCAATGAAGCTAGTATTAGCACATACCAAAGCCAGGCAAGGATCCCACAAGAATAGAAAATTACAGGCTGATAACGCTAATGAACATAGATGCAAAAATCCTCAACAAAATTTTGGCCAATAGAATATAAAGGTATAGACATAGAAAAAAAGCAATCCATCCTGAACAAGTGAGAATCACACCAGGGATGCAGGGATGATTCAACATTTAAAAACCATCATCTGTTTTCATTAAATTAAGAAAGTGCAAGATAATATACATGATAATATAAATAGACACAGCAAAAGCATTTGGCAACATTCAACACCCATTCCTAATTAAAACCCTCTGAAGATAGGATTTGAAGGAAATTGTCTAAATACAATAAAAGCTATATATGAAAAACCAACATCCAACATTACACTTAATGGAGAAAAGATGAAAACATTCCCACTGAATGAGGGGACCCATCAAGAATGCCTCTTGTCCCCACTAACATTCAACATCAACTTGGAGGTTCTAGCAAATCATATAAGACGATGGATATCAGAGGTATATGCTTGAGGAAAGAAGAAGTGAAAGTATTGCTATTTGCAGATGACGTGATTCCATATATTGAGAACCCCAAAGTCTGTATAATAGGGTTGCTGGGAAAGATAGAGAAATATGATAGAGTGGCAGGATATAAGATTATCAATCAGAAGTCCATTGGATAGCATTATACCTTTGATAGGATTACAGTAAACGAGATTAGGAAGGTAGTAGCTTTCAAAATAGCCAAGTATAAATTGAAATACCTAGGGGTATGAGGCAAGCTATAGAATATTATTACAAGAACCCAAAAGTAATCTTCATAAGTAGAATAATACTCCTTGCTCGTGGATTAGAAGACTCAATATTGTAAAGATGTCAGTCATGCCCAAGGTACTATAAATTCAAAGCAATCCTAATGCAAATTTCAACATCCTTTTCAAAACAATGGAAAAAAATGACTACCCATATCATATGGAAAGGGAAAAAGCCCAAGGTTGGCAAAGAGATGCTCGAGAAAAAGAGCAAAGTGGGTGGGTTTGCACTCCCTGACTTCCAACTTCCAACTTCAAACCTGACTTCAGCCACAGTCCTCAACGCGGCATGGTTCTGGCACAACGATAGATACTCAGACTGGTGAAGAGGAACAGAAAATCCAGAAATAAAAACAGCAGCATGTTGACAACTAATCTTGACAAAGGTCCAAAGAATATCAAGTGGAAAGCCAATGCCCTTTTCAACAAATGGTGCTGAAATAACTGGATTTCACTCTGCAGAAGAATGAAACAAAACCCTTACCTCACTCTATGTACACGGACAAATTCAAGGCGGATCATACAACTCGAGGTAAAATCCGGAACTACCAGAACCATCAGTGAGAAAATTGGGACAAAGCTAAGGACCTTAGCACAGGGAATACATGGACTATCAGAAATTAGTAAGGCTACACACACTGTGAGTAAGATAAACTAGATGTGTGGGACATTCTAATGATGCAACACTTGTGTACATTGAAAGAATTCATCAAGAGATTAGATAATAGAGAACTCACAGACTGGGAAAAGATATTTAATAGTGACTTAGAAGACAAAAGACCAATTACTAAAATCTACAGAATCCTGCAAGCTTAGAAGAAAAAAAATGAGTATCCCACTGAGGAGGTAGGTAAAAAACTTGAACAGAAGATTCCCAAATGAGGAAACCTGAATGGCCAATAAACATGAGACATTTCCTATCATTAGCCATCCAGGAAGTACAAATCAAAACAATTATGAGATACCACCTAACATCCAGAAAGATAGGCCAATTAAAAATAAACAGAAAGCAACAAATGTTGGTGAGGGTGTGGTGACATAAGAGCTCTCATTCACTGCTGGTGATCTTGTGGATACTTATGTAAGCCACTGTGGAAAGTGATTGGACAATACCTGAGACAGGTGGAAATTGAGTTACCACATGACCCAGAAATCCCTCTACTCCATGCCACGATTACTGTTAGACTGGTGGCTATCTGCATGTTGTTTCTTTTTTTATTTTTTAGTTTTTTTAATCTTTTATTTCATTGTATTTGTTTATGTATTTTGGTGTTTATCCAAGTGCAGTCTTATCGAGACAGGGGGTTGACAAATGGTTCCTGGGGGGTATGGGAAGGGAGCAGGGAGGGAGGGGAGAGATGAGCAGGGAGCAAGCAATGGCAGGTACATGCAGGGAATAGTAAGTGTTCTGAAATGTACCACGAGGAGGGTGTAGCTTTTCTGGTCATGTTTGATCAATCGAATTGTATCTGAGAGGAATTACTGAGAGGTGAACAACAGACAAACATAACGGTAGACTGGGATGAAAAAGCAGCCAACAAAATGTATATGTATACTTGCATATGTACATAAATAAGCCTTCCTCCAATCCTTATAGTCCAAATCTCTTCAAATAGACAAGCTTCTCAGATGATTTGCTTAACATACTGATTGAATATGTATGGTCAAAGGATGCAATCCAAATGCACACTTCCTGATTTCTAAGCCACACATTACAGAAAGTTGATAAAGGTGGATGGAATTAAACCCACTCACAGACCTGCCCACTTAGAAATGCTATTTTAGACAAGGTTTTTTAAAATTTCTTATTTATTTTTTAGACAATGTTTGTGTTTTATGTATTTCACCACCAAGTCATTTAAAAAGAATCTCTCACATATCCCTAAGGTTCTAACATCTCACACTGATTACTTCCTGCAATAGATTTGTCCTGTTTACAATTTCATCATTGGTGGGTGAGAGTGTTGTTTGTTTCCTTATGCCGTTGCCAGTGCTAGGTTTTATGTATATTTTGACCATAAGAAATACTCCAATCTGACAGGCAAAGTTTATCTTGTATTCAGCTGCTTTGCTGAAATTTTCAGTGGCGTTGAATGTTTTGACATTTCTATTAGCCTTTTCCCTTTCTGTTTTTTGTTTTTGTTATTTTGAGTATCACTGCCCTCTGGTGGTGGGAGTAGGAGGCCCAGCCTTTGCTGGGGCCGCTGCTGGAATTGAACCTCCACTCAGTGGGCTGCAGTCCCGCGCACAATCCCTACGCCACCAGGGCTCAGCCTTTCCTTTCTATATATTTGCATATATATTGATAGATATTTCTTAATTTGCATTTAGAGCGATATGATGATTACATAGATAATAAGGAACTTTTAAATTCAATAATTATTGGACAATTCTTTGTTTAGGAATCAAATCCATAGCACAAGGAAGACACCACGAGTTCATGGAGAAATTGAATAAAAGATAATGGAATTTTATTGTGAACCTTTTGAAGACCCCTCATATTTCTAGTTCTTAATTAAAGTGCTAGGAAGTAAACTTAATTTAAGATTCCTGAGGTACCGTTATGTTAGCTGCTGACTAATCTGTCAATTGGAAATATTTGTTAGTGTGCTACTGATTCTTTTCTTTCTCTCTTTCTAGGGAGATCTTGTCTGGAGTACCAAACACAAGAGACAAAATCAAGCCTCTCAAAGACCCTTGAACAAGTCTTGCATGACACTGTTGTTCTCCCTTATTTCATTCAATTCATGGAACTTCGTAGAATGGAGCATTTGGTTAAATTCTGGTTAGAAGCTGAAATTTTTTACTCTACAACGTGGTCCCGTATAAGAGCACACAGTCTGAATACAGTGAAACATAGCTCATTGGCTGAACCTGTCTCTCCAAGTAAAAAGTATGAAACTGCAGCGTCTGTTGTTATGGAGTCTCTTGACAAGCGGTTGGAGGATTCTAGCTCAGCCCAGTTGCTTATGATTCAGTCAGAAAGAATTGACCTCAATAATAGAACTAACAACAGTCAGAATCACTTGTTGCTTTCCCAGGAATGTGACGATGTCCCTCCCCTTCATATTGAAATGAACAGAGGAACTTATCATATTTCCTTGGAAAACCAAGAAACCAGACTTACAGGAGCCAGTAGAAATAGTCCACTAAAGGAATTATCTGGGAAACTAATGAAAAGTAAGTATGTGACTTTGTTCTCTCTTTGTCCTCTTTCCCCTGCCCCTTTAATTAATTTATAAAGTAGAAGTTGATATGATGAATAACAAGCTAAGAATAGATTTCTTTTCTCCTACAGTTACTTGCAAATTTGGGGGTACTGGAGAATCGAGGGAAAAAAGGAACAAAAAGGGTATTTAGAGTACTTGGTAGCAGAATTAATAAATGAAGACATGTCATGTGTCCTACTTTTGTACTGATTTTGAAATGAAAGCATTTTTCACATTTTAAACCATTTTTCAAATTTCAGCAGTCTCAATCTCAATTGCCTTTTGTTTTACTCAACTTTGTAGATAAATTCTTTAAATTCTTTTTTACTTTCTAATACGGCTCAAATGCTGTCCAGTCAATTCAAAATCAAAGTGACCCTGTAGCACAGAGTAGACCTGTCCCAAAGGATTTCCACGACCATAAATCTTTATGGAATCAGCCAGCCACATCTTTCTTCTCTGGAGTGGGTGATGACTTCAAACTGTCAATCTTTCAATTAGCATCTGAATGCTTAACCACCATGTCTCTGTCGACACTGAGTCAGTTCCAACTCATTGGCATCCTACATGGTGTTTCTGAGGCTATAAATCTTTAAGGTATCTTTCTCCCCAAGAGTGGTTTGTAGTTAACAGTCATATTGCTTACCCTACAGTGCTGCCAAGACTTAACACTGTGCCAGAATACCCTTAATTCCCAGCAGGTGACATTTATTGACTTCTGTGCTAAGTAATATGTTATTTTTATCTTAAAGATTCTTGAGTTTTTCATTTCTAAAAATTACTTTTTTCCTGAATTTATCTCATAATTTTTCATAGTTATTATTTCAATCTATTGACCCCACTTGTGTTAGTCTGGGTAAACTAGAAAAACAAATACATAGACACGCATATGGATATAAGGAAAAGGTTTATATATAAGAGGAATGCGACACTGAGAAAGCATCCTAGCCTAGTCCAGTTCAAAGACATAAGTCCGATTGTGTTAGTCCGGGTAGACTAGAGGAACAAATTTCAGAGACACGCATACAGGTCTAAGGAAAAGGTTTATATACAAAAGAAATGTGACCCTAAGAAGGCATCCCAATCCAGTCCAATGCAAAGTCATAAGTTCAATAATAACCCATATGCCCGATATCAGTCTATAAAGTCTGCTTCCAACTCAGGAAGTCACAGGTCAGTGGGTGCAGAATTCTGGCGCTGGCAGGGGTCTCCCCATGGCTCCTCGCTTCCAGGGCTCAGGTCCATCAACAGCATGCCACTCTAGCTACAGAGATCTGTCTTTATCTGGGCAAAGCCATGTGGTCTCTCCACCGGCTATGAAGTCACAGGTCAGTGGGTGCAGAATTCTGGCGCTGGCAGGGGTCTCCCCATGGCTCCTCGCTTCCAGGGCTCAGGTCCATCAACAGCATGCCGCTCCAGCTTCAGAGCTCTGTCTTCATCAGGGCAAAGCCATGTGGTCTCTCCACCCGCTACTCCAGCCTCCCAGCTGCCGCCATTCTGTGTTGCCTGTGGTTAATCATCTCTCTAACTTCCAACAACTGGGGAAGATAGCTTCACATCTTCACGAGGGAAATATCACGAGATTTCCCAGGAGTCTCAGGTGAAAACCATGCCCACACAGAGGCCTCATCAGCTACTCAATGGCTTTCTCCTTATTAACAGGCCAGACTCCACCCCTACATTTCAATTATAAAATTAACATAAGCACATGACTGCCACACCGATATTAGTCCATCTGCCTGATATCAGTCTATAAAGTCCCTTTCCAACTCAAGAAGTCACAGGCCAGTGGGTGCAGAGTCCTGGTGCTGGCAGGGGTCTCCCCATGGCTCCTCGCTTCCAGGGCTTAGGGTCCATTAACAACATCCAATGGTGGTAGAAGCAACTCAGCCCTGGCAGGGGTCTCCCCATGTTTTCTCCAGCTTCAGAGGTCTGGTTCCATCAGGACAAGGCCGTGTGGCTTCTCCAGCTCCTTCAGCAACTCGCACGCTGCCATCTTGTCTTGTCCATAGTTCATTGTCTCTGAGACTAACTCCCAACAACTGGGTAGATAGGTTCCCATCTTCATGAGGGAAATATCGTGAGATTTCCTAGAAGTCTCAGGAGAAAGCCATGCCCACACAGAGGCCTCAATGACTATCTCCACATTAACAGGCTAGACTCCACCTCTACATCTCAGTCATGAAATTAACATAAGCACATGACTGCCACACCATTTTTAAGCTCATCTTTTATTTTTAAAGTTTATTAAACATGGAATTGTTAATTGAAATTTCCAATATCTACTGATTTTGTAGATTTGATACTGCATTCTTTGTTTCTGCAAACTAAAATGCTTAGTGGCTTATGATTATAGCCACTTAAAATTTTGTTACCTTATTTCTTAGTTTTATTGTGAGACTACTCTGAGGACTGTGTTTCATTTGAGCTATTCTAGAGTATATTCTTGCTTTTGTCTTGTACATAGGCCACCTACCATGAAATTATTTTCTTTTATTTTCTGAGAACCATATGAGGGTAGGTTTGTCATCTAGAGTTGTCAAATGACATGTTTTGTCTCTGGTATCTGAACATTCTCTCTCTCTCTGAGTCCTCTCTACCTTCATGATTGAACCCATAGCAGTGCGTGTGATATTTCCTTTCTGGCTTTAGGCCTGATCTAATCTCATTTGCTCTGTTTTGCCCTTGGGCAGCTCTCCAAGGTCTCCCAGCGCCAGTAGCTTGTTTATCAGGTGAATTTTCTGTTTTTCTTTTATCAATCTTGATTTTTACTGACTTCTAACCCTCCCATATCTATAACTGAGAATTCCAGAAAACTTTACCTCTACAAACTATTTGAAAAATGAACAAAACTTGACCTGAACTGTTATGAACTTGTAGTAGAATATGATTATGTTTTAGTGTAGGTTACTGCCCTTGATACTAATGAGGTATTAATATAGCACATACAAGCATAGTGTATTACTTCTGTAAAATACTCTCAAATTGGGTGGCGAAGGGAAGGAAAAAAGAGGAGCTGATACCAAGGGCTAAAGAAAAAATTTAAAACGGTGATGGTAGCATATGTACAAAAATACAATTGATGTATGGATTGTTATAAGAACTGTTAGCTCCCCTAATAAAATTATTAATTAAAAAATTTTAACTCCAAAATGCTATACTCGTACAAAGATTGCACATAAGGGAATTACCATGTTTCTTTCTCATTCACACTATCATTGAGAAGATTCTAACTTACCGTGACCCAATAAGAGAGTACAACTGCCCCTGTGGGTTTCTGAAACTGTAACTCTTAATGGGATTATAAAGCCTTATCTGTTTCCCACAGAAGGGTTGATGGTTTCCAACTTCTGACCCCATAGTTAGCAGTCCTGTGTGTAACTACTACTCCACCATGACTCTTACGTTTGTTTCTGCCTCAGACTATTTCTCACAAGGTCTCGGGTATCTTGGGGAATTCAGTATGGAGGAAAGTTTCCTTGAACATGTCATCATCTCTATTTTTAGAAATAGAAGTCTAAACTGTGTGTCTTTAATTGTAATTTATTGTTTTCAGAATTTGTCTTTGCCTTGATGGTAATTTAGTAAAAAATGGAAATAGCGATGGAATGAAAATGGTAATTTCACCCAAACTAAACTCAGTTGCTATTGGGTCACTACTGATTCTCTGTGAGCCTGTAGAACAAAATAGAACTGGCCCTGTGGGTTTCTTTGACTGTAAATCGTGATGGAAATAGAAGGTCTCATCTTTCTCTCATGGACGAGCTGATGGACCACCAGAGCTTTTCAAAAATAGTAATAGAATCCTTCAGAAGGTATTAATGAAGATCCCCACCCCCCATCCCGTTTTCACTAAGTAGTCTACAGTTTTATCTACAGAATTTATGTACAGTAAATTTAACCTTTTTGTGATATGTAAGTTTTAACACATGCATATTTTGCGTAACCATCACAATGATTAGAATAAAGAACGATTCTATACACCCCTGTGTTAGTCTGAGTGCCAGTCTGTGGCAGTCACTGATCTGTGTCAGTTTCAGCACTGGGAGTGTAGGGGTGAAGTCTAGCCTGTCAATCTAGAGATAGGCAATGAGGCCTCTGTGTGGGCATGGCTTTCTCCTGAGAATTCTGGGAAGTCCTGCAGTATTTCCCAATTGGAGGTGAGAGACCATTGACTCAGTTCCTTGGAGACGAACTACTGACAAGATGAGATGACAGCATAATGATAGAGCCTGATTCCTGAAGACTGGAGAGCCGGAGGAAAAGCCACATGGGCTTATTCTGATGGAACCAAACCTCTGGGTCCGGAAAAGCCCCTTGGAGACTTCTTCCAGTGCTGAGATGCATGGGAGGCCACAAGGAGACCCCTACCAGTACTGAGATGCTTCTACTGCCAATGGACACTGCTGATGGACCCTGAGCCCTGGAAATGAGGAACTATGGGGAGACCCTGCCAGCCCTGGGATACACAAGACTTTACATTCAGTGACCTGTGATTGTCCTGGTTTCATTGCACGTGCTTCGTGAGTTGAAAAGAGACTTTATAGATTGATATCAGACATATGGGCTAATATCGGATATATGACCTTGGACTGGACTGGGTTGGGATGCTTTTTCAATGTTCCATTCTTAATGTATATAGACCTTTCCCTTATATCCATATGCTTGTTTATGAATTTGTTTCTCTAGTCTACTCGGACTAACAGTCTATAAAATCTTCTTCAGACTCATGAAACACATGCAATGATGCTGAATGCAGGATGATCACAAGTCAGATGGGAGGATGCCTTTGGATTCAGTGGTGTTGTAAACATCACAGTGTTGGCAGGGGTCTTCAAGTGGCTCCTCCCTTCCAAGGGCATGGAGTTTATCAGCATAGTGCCATGTGTCTTGTCAGTAGAGTGTCTCCAAGGGAGTGGACCAAGAGAGATAGTGTTTTCATTTCCAAGAAGAAAGTACTACATTTCCCAGAATTCTCAAAGAAGACCATGCCCACATAGATATCTTATTGGCTATCGCCAGATTGACAGCCTAAACTCCACCCCTATACTCTTAATCCTTAAATTGACACAAGTTTAGGTGACTATCACACCCCTAAAACAGCCTGTGTGGTCAACCCTGTTTTACTCATAAAGCTTGCCAATCAGTTCTATTCTCTTTCTGAAATTTTGCCTAAACCAGAGTAATATATAAATAGATATGTACAGGATATAACTTTTTGAAATGAGTATCGTTCACTCAGCATAATGACTTTGAAATTCATCTTTGTTCATTGCTTCTTATTGTATGTATGTACAATAGTTTATCTCCACCTATAGAAGTGCATTTGGCTTATATCTAGACGTTGATTTGATTTTAGGTGCCATATAATCAGTTTCAATTTATAGTGACTTCATGTACAATAGAACCATAATCTGCATAGTCTTGTGCTATCATCATGATCCTTGATGTGTTTGAACCCATTTTTTTTGTTTTATCATTTTTCTTTTTTTTTTTAATTTTATTGGGGGCTCTTACAGCTACTACAACATTCAGTACATCGTTTGTATCAAGCACATTTGCACACGTTTCCACATACATTTCCCAACATTTTCCACTTGAGCCCTTGGTCCAAGCTCCTCTTTAAAAAAAAACAAAAAACCTTCCCTTTCCCCTCCCCCCCCCTTTTTTAATGAATCATTTTATTGGGGGGGCCATACAACTCCCATCACAATCCCTAACAACATCAGTTGTATGCAGGCCACTTTTACACACCCATTGCCATCATCACTCTCAAAACATTCTCCCTCCCTCCAGGCCCCCATTATCAGCTCCCTATATTACCCTTCCTACCCCCCTTCCCCTTGAACCCTTAGTAATTTACAAATTATTTTTTCATCCTATACACTGTCCAATGTGTCCCAACACTCACTTCCCTGTTGTCCGTGCCCCAGAGAGGAGGCTACGTGTAGATCCCTGAAGTTGGTTCTTCCTTTCTATTCCTCCATCCCTCCACCCTCCTGGTACTACCACTCCTATTACTAGTCTTGATGGATCATCTATCCTAAGTTTCCCATGTTTCCAACTTCACTGTACATCTCCTGGTCTAGCTGGATTTATGTGGTAGAATTGGGGTCATGATAGTGGGTGGAGGCAGCATGGGAACTAGAGGAAGGTTGCATATTTCATAGCTCCTACCCTGTATCTTAACTGACTCATCTCCTTGTAA
>PVJH01041721.1:0-14767 GCA_004026705.1 Nesogale talazaci | reverse complement strand
GGTTATCGAAAGGGCCTGGAGATGGACTTAATCCTGAGGGAAGGGGCAGTGGAAAGGAGGGCCCTCCGTGGCGTGGAGGGACACAGCGGCTGCAGCAGGCGGTGGCCTCGAGTAGCCACGTAAGCAGAGAGTCGTGTCTTTCTCCTGCGAAGTCGTGCGGGCAGCAGGTGGCATGGTTAACCCCCTGTGCCACCCAGCCCCTGCTGCGGTCCCCGAAGCTGTGGCTGCCCCACGAGACCCGCCCCCATCAGGCCTTGCCCGGGCGGCAGCAGCGGCGGACGCAGCATGGAGAGCCCTCTCCCAGGCTCTGCCGGAGTCACTGCGCAGTCAGCGGAGGACGTGCCTGCTATTTTCGGGATCATCACACATCATCTGCTGTTTGGTGTCAAACCCGGAGCCGCCGTGATCCGACGCTGATTAATAAATGGCAGGTTGTCAGCACCAGTTGGGGAGACACTTCAAGGAGCCATTGTTCTTTCCAATTAAAACATTTAAACACTTAAATCCAGGGCTGGTTCTGGTGGCTCGTTTTAATTATTCCCTTTGTCTGTGCACACCTTGCTTCTCGGAGCGCGCAGCTGTCTCGCCGGTGGTGCCTGGCACGGAGCGTGTGACAGCCCTTCCCAGCGGCAGCCGGGAGTATCACCCGGGAAGCTGGGAGTCAGTGGAGCAGGTATTAATCCCCCAGAAGCCTGCCGGCAAAGTTATTACAGCGAGCGAGGCGGAGGGCGACCGCGGCGAGCTTGATATCCCAGATGGGAAGGGCTGGCGGGGCTGCTGGGCCTGTGCGCGCGCATGAACCGGGGTGAGGCTGCGTGTGTGAGCCCAGGCAGGCAGGTGTGTGGGCATTCACGTGTGTGTGTGTGAGGTGCGTGTGTGCTCAAGTATATGTGAGTGCGTATCTGTACTGTACAATTGTGCGTGTGTGGGAAATGCCTGTGCACAAGTATGCGGGGGTATGTGGAAGTACCTGTGTTTATTTTGATTGCACGTGTGTGTGCATAGGTGAGGAGTGCATGTATGTATGTGGGTGGGTGTCCAGAGGCATTTCCGATCGAAAAGTATCTTCTCCTTGAATCGTAGCCATGCTGTAAAAGACAGATAAAATTGGGAGTCACACTTGTGGATGAGATCGGCCCTCTGTTTGGGTTGCGAGAGCCAGCCCCTGTGCGCGGAGGGAGACGCAGCGCCCAACGTCCGGTGCTGGATGGCGGCAGAGCAACCCCGCCCCTCGGCGGAGGAAACCCGTGGCTCCTCCCTTCACTGCGGAACAGACTGGCACTGGGCAGTACTGGGGGGTGAGCAGGAGCAGCGTTCGTTGGACACATTTCGGAGTTGGCACACGCACAGCCGTCCTGTCTTGGAGGGGGCCTGGCTGTTGTGGGCAGGAAGTACGCAGCAGTGTGTGCCCCGCCGCCACCTCCTTGGAGCCCTGGTGGTTGGCGCGGGGGTTGTGCGTTGTACTGCTACCATGGTCAGCTGTTCGAAACAGCCAGCCTCTGCGCGAGAGAAAGACGAGGCTTGCCACTCCTGTAAAGCGTTACCCTCACGGAAGCCCAGCAGGGCAGCTCTGCCGGCCCTGGGGGGTTGTCGGTGTTTGAGTGGACCTGATTCGGTTTGGGAGGGACTGCCCGGCAGCCGATCGATTCTGGCTCAGGACCCCCGCGGGCCTGGGAACAATGCCACACTGGGGTTCTATGGGTGCCTGCCTCTAGGGTCGCTGCTTGGAACTGGCTTGTAGCAGTGGGTTTGACTTCAGGGTTTCAGTCTTTTGGGGACCCCTGGTGACATAGGGTTACGTGCTGGGCCGCTAACCAAATGTGGGCGGTGGAGACTAGCCCAGGGCTTTGCTGGGATTATCCTCCGAGTCCCGCCAATGAGGGGGTCTACGAGTTCCTGGTTTATCACTCAACGGCATGCAAAGATGAGGCACTTTAATGATCTCTGTAACCAATTTTATTAACCAGCCTGCACATTTCCGGAGTCGAGTTAGAGGAAGTCCCTGGGGAGGCGCTGGACTCCAGATTGGTCTTGTTGCTGGTGGTGGCCATCAGGATGGGTTGAGGGCGGCGTTCTGGGTGCCTCTCATCTCCTTTGTGACGCCCACCCATGTGCTCCATCCCCCAAGATAATAGGTAAAATCCCCACTGTGTCCCCCAAGAGGCTCTCTGACTGGAAGCCTCGTCACCAGGCGGACAGTGGGAGCGTCCTGAGCACGCCTCCAGGTGGCAAACGAGCACCCCTCTCCCCCCACTCCCCCCCACCCCACATGTGAGCAGGCAAGTGTCTGTATCCCACTCCGAGCTGCGCACCTTCCAGGCTTGGAAGGACGGCTCCCCCTTTATTTCTCGCCGTCATGCTGCCAGCTGGTGCAGAAGAAATCGCACTAATAATAACCCCAGTTGTGCTTGCCCAGCCCTCATCCTCAAGTCAGGGGGGACTTTGGTCCCCCCACCCACCCACTCTCTACCCGCAGCGTTCACCACATTCTCAGGCTCTGAGACGATCTCGGCAGAAACCACTTCAAAATCAATTACCCCGATAATCGCCCATCACTTAACTTGACGCTGTAAAGTGTGCACTTGGCTGGCCATCTGGTCTACCACCCCTTTATCTTGGAAAAGGCGCGCGTTACCCCTGGCGCCTGCAGCCAGGGGGGGGGCGCGCGGGGGGAGGGGGGTCGTCCTCCCGTGGGCGTGCGTGGGCGTGCGCGTGCACCCGTGCGATCGGATGCAGACGTTTTGCTCTGCGCCTAATAAAGGCACAGTGCCGCAGCTTCCCGCCGGGGCTGGCGGGCGGGCGGGCGGGCAGTCGGCCGCTTGGGCGTCTGCTCCCAGGCCGTGTCGGAATTTATCTCCTGTGTGAGAACACGCGGCCAGCCGATGCTTGAATCGCCTGTCACCATGGACCCTCAGCCCTCCTTAAGGAGTTTCCTTAACACCTCTGGACAGGGGGTGGGCGGAGGGGAGAAGTGGGGGAGACGCCTTCTCTAAGTAGCTCTCTGTCTGGAGTTTGATTTCTGAAGAGATGGCTAGCCCTGGTGGAATGTATCTGAACGCATTCGGGCCCCACCGAGAGGCAAGGTTTCCACATTGACCGTGAGCAGCTCTTCTCGCCGGCGCTGACGGATTTCAAAGGCGGAGGTGGTTGTTGAAGCCTCTTACCTGGCGAGCTGCCGTGACGTGCGATCCCAGCCCGGATGTTGGACGGCTGTGGTGGTTGAGGACTCCCCGCAGGCTGCTCCTGAGAGCAAGGCGGGCGCACGAGGGGGGCTGTTTGATGAGTTCACCGCCCCTTCCCTCACCAGCGGCCCTCCGGACAGGCTCCTTATGGACCCACCGAGGTCTTGGGCTTTAATGGGGAGGGCCTGGAAGCTGAATGCCGTCACTAGGAGACCCCTTGTCCTTGGGCGCTGGCCCCCCTGTGTCAGCCCACCTCGGCCTCCGTCTTCCTCCTTCTCGCTGCCCGCCCCCTGGATGCCCTTGCCCAGGGTCGGCTCTTTCTGTAGGTTATCCTGCCTGAAGTCCTGCCAGGCTGGCTTCCAAAGGGCAGCCGAGTTGCATTTCTCCGGGGGGGGGGGGGGGGGGGGGGGGGGGGGGGGGGGGGGGGGGGGGGGGGGGGGGAGGGGGGCAGCTGGAGAGAGAGAGAGAGAGAGAGAGAGATGAGTGACATCCTATTTCTTGCCTCTCTTCCCATGCATGCAAGCACAACACACCTCGCCGATCTGTCTTCCGCACTGCCTCGCTGGAGCCAGGCAGAGCCGATGTTTTTAATCTTGGGACTTCTTCCAGCTGGAACCTGTGACGCGCCTTCAAAGTGAACAGGACAGAAAAGCGGCGGGGGGGGGGTGTTTTTTGCTTTTGTTTTTCCCCTACTAAGAAGCAAATGTAGAAACGAAGAAAATCAAACTTCCTGGGAGTCATTACACCTGATGATTACAAGGCAGGAGCGATCTGAAAGGAAAGGGGGAGGGGGGGAGGCAGGATTCGGAGGATATTAAATTAAGTCATTTTCATGTCAGCACCTGATATCTAGGAACAGGAACAATTTAAAGTTCTGGAAACTGTCACTTTGAAGCCTTCATCTCCCTGCCGGGGGATGGGGCGTTGGTGTGGATGAGAGAACACAGTGGGTCTGAAGCAGAGGTGAGGTTCCAGCCTGCAGGTGCAGGAGCTGTGAGAGAGAGGGGAGGGCAGGAAAGGCAGGACTCGGGGCCTAGGCTCACCGCACCCACCTGGCCCACTGGGAAACGCTGGACTTGCCTGTCCCTCCAAGCTGCAGTCACTGCCCTGGCCGTCTGTGTGCTCCACTGCTGGGGAGCCATGAGCTGGGGTGGGGAAACACCCATGTGGGACTGAGTCCTGGACTAGGCTCCATCACCACATTCTTAGACCAGGTTGTCTAGAGAGAGGCGTGTGTGTGTGTGTGTCTATCTGTCAAGATACATTTACACCAAGAAAAGGGCTCACACAGCTGTAGAAACACTAGACCCAAGTTCAGGCAAGTTCTAAGTCTATAGGTCAGATGTCAGGCCCAGGGGCTTCTCCTGGATCTGAGCTGTGCGGACTGATGATCCCAAGATCAACAAGATGACAGGCTGCCGGGTGAAAAGTTAAGAGTCCAAGATCTGTCACTCAATCTGGTGCTGCAGAGGCAAAGACACCTGAGGTTGATAGGCCAGGTGGCAGGGCACTAGCAGCTACCAAGATTGGCTGGCAATATGGCCGAACTTTGACTCAAATCCCAAGAGCAGCCAAGCCAGCCAGATGCAGGCTCTAGACTTGGTCAAACTCAAGCAAGCTTTCCCACGGCATCTACGTATATTGGAAGCATGTCTCACCCCTGAGGAAGCATCATTTCAATGATCTGAGTTAGGCTGTGGCCCCTCACCCTAATCTTCTGACAACTGACCGGCTGTGAGCCCATCATGTGGGGTCAAGCGCTGAGCGGTTGCTAGGTGTTAGGAGCTAACTGCCCCACCACTGGGAACCCTGGTCCAGCCCAGTTGTCACATGACCTATCACACCCCCTTAGTGACAGGCCCCACCTTAAGTGGAGGGTGCTGCTGAAGAGCCTCCCATGCCTGCCAGCATCCTGCGGGCTGCATTGGTCCTTGTTACCTAGAAGCCAACAGTTCTCCACAGAATTCCAGATTCCCACGGAATCCAGACTTTCTGGAGTACCGGAGGCTGAATGAGACAGGTGCCCAGAAGTCGTCTGAAAGCCTGGGTTAGTCCGGGTAGACTAGAGAAACAAATTCATAAACACTCATATGTGCATAAGAAAGAGATTTATATACAAGAGCAATTGTACATTAAGAAAACATCCCAGTCCAGTTCGAGGTCATAAGTCTGATATTAACTATATGTCCGATACCAATCTACAAAGTCTTTTTCAGACTCATGAAACACATGCAATGACACTGAATGCAAGATGATCACAAGCCAGATGGGTAGAATGCCCTTGGATCCATTGTCAGCATCCCAGCGCTGGCAGGGGACTCTGTGGCTTTTCTGCCTTCAGAAGTCTGGTTGCATCAGGGCAGATCTATGTGGCTTCTCCTCCGGGATGTCTCACAGGGAGTCAGCCTTGTGTCCTGTCAGCAGAACGTTTCCAAGGGACTGAGGAGTGAGTATCTCACCTCCAAGGGGGAAATACGGCCAGATTTCCCAGAATTCTCAGGAAAAAGCCATGCCCACACAGAGGTCTGACATTGGCTATCTCCAGATCAACAGGCTAGACTCCACCCCTCCACTCTTAATCCTCACATTGACACCAGAGTAGGTGACTGCTAACTAAAAATATCCCCTGGCAACTTCTTAAAACCAAAGTGTGGGTGAGCCAAACTCCAAGCGGGTGTGTGCCTCGAGGGCGGGGCTCTCTCAGCCCCCCGGGCAGAGTCTGATGGCAGAGAGCACCCGGAAAGGTGGGCCCAGAAGCTTAGAGGTGGCGGTGGCATCTCAGTTGGGGGCACAGTACCTGGGGAAGCTGCTGTGTTGGTATGTTACACTGTGTGTGCTTTAAACAACCATTTCCCACCCCCAACCCCCAAAATGATAGGTTCTGCAGTTCAGTTTTGGCACCCAAACCCAAATCAAAAACCCTCTGCTGCTGAATTCCTTCTGGCTCATAGCCACGCCATCAGATGGAATGAATGTCTTCTTTCTTGGTGGTTCATGGGATCTGGAGGTAGAGTTGTAATGGGACATGCAGACACCCCTGGCAGAGGCTCGTGTGCAATCTGACGGGGTTCTTCAGAATGGGCCTGCCTGGAGCTCACCGCGGGTGCTCAGGAAGGCAAGGCTGTGGTCTCCTCAGGAAGGCAAGGCGACTGTGGTCTCCAGCCCCGCTGGCCCGAGAGCCTCCGTTACCAGGGTCCTGAGTGCCCTCGTAGGGCTGGACTGAAGGGGCAGCCGCAGTGTTTGCATACTGGGCTTCAGCCTCCCTTCTCTTCTCTGGCTCAGGACTTGGGGGCCCGGGGGCCCCTGTCAAGTGTAGGATGCCACTTGCAGAGGCCTGGCAATGAGAAGCCAACAGGAAAGAGTATTTCCTCATAGGAGGAAACTGAAGGAAAAGGTCAAGCCTCAGGTTTCAAGGCTGAAGGAGACTAGGTGCAGAACCCTGGCCGATGCAAGAAGCATGAAAAGAAGGTGGTGGGAACATACAGAGTCGCCGTACCAAAAAGAACTGGTTGATGTTCAACCACTTCCGGGGTCCCACATGGTCCAGAGCCCGCGGTACGGAAGGCGGAAGTCCCAGGATCACGGAGGCATTAGTGGAATGTGAAGCACCAGGAAGGGATAGAACACTCATTGAAATGTTCCCACCCATGGGCCCAACTGTGCACTCCTTTATGCCTAGAAAGTTGGAGGCAGTTACCTGCCCATCTAACTGCCAAAGAAAGATCTGACAGAATGTGAAATCACCGAGCAATGTTATGTTAGCCCCGACGGACTAGAGAAACAAATTCATAGGCACTATAAGAAAGAGCTTTCTATACAAGAGCAATTGAATATTGAGAAAGCATCCCAGCCCAGCTCAGGTCAAGTCCATGAGGCCGTTATTAGCCCACATATCCAATGCTAACCTGAAAAGTCCTCTTCAGACTCACGAAACACATGTCAAATGCAAGAAGATCACAAGCCAGTGGGTGGAAAGTCTTGTGGGTCCAGTGGCAGTAGAGGCATCTCAGTGCTAGTGTGGGTCTCCACGTGGCCAGAGCTCCAGGGCTCTGACATAGCTCCCTGTGTCTTGTCAGCAAGCATGTCTGCCAGGGAGTGAGTCTGTGCCCCGCCTCCATCAAGCTGTGTATCTCCTTAGTGCCTCCAAATGAAGTCATCAAGCTGTAACCTGAGTGACAGGCTAAACTCCACCTTCCCACTCAAATTGACAACAGATTATATAAGTCCCAAAGATGTCATTCACATTGCACCAAGTAATATTTAAAAGATAACAATTCAAAAAGGGCCACAGCAACCTATTGACAGAGAGGAGCCAGAAATTTGAGCCAGATTCAAGAGAGAACGTGGAAGGAGGGGCTGTTGCTGCTGGTATCAGACAGCTCCAGGCTGAAAGCAGAGACTGACAGAAAACTGTTTACTGATGTTCAATGTCTTACCGAAAGACATTAAACTGTGTAAATGGCAGCAAAGCTATGGGACGCGTGGCAAAGGAAGGGAATTCCAGACCACATCATGTTGCACACGTCGGACCTGCACATAGACCTGGAGGAAGTTGAACAAAACTAGGAGATCCAGCCTCGTTTGAAGTCAGAAGAGCTGCAATCCCAGCGGGCTCCTCTGGCCGTTGTCTGTGTTCAATCTGCTTGTAGAGCAGCTCACCCAGAAGAACACAGCCCGGGATGGGAGGATGGCTTGGTGACCGCCTGCCGCCCGCACTGACACAGCCCTGCTCGCTGAGTGCTTGCTGGTGAAGACCCCAGCCTCCCGTATGGACCACTGCTCAGAGTCAAGAGAAATAAGAAGTCCCCAGAAGGGGGCCAGTCGGCATGATGAGCAGAGGAAAGGTGGGAGTGGCCCAGGAGTTTCTTTGACTGGACCCACACGCAGCCCCACGGAAGCAGCCATCCCCAAACCACAGGACGCATTTGCCTGGGCACATCTGCTGCCCAAGACCTTTACACAAAGGTCAGCGGCGCCCCTGGCACTTGGAGGGCTGAGGTGCGCCTGATTCAGGCACACATGCTAGTTTCCATGCAGCCTCTGGGCAGCGATCAGGGAAACTGGAGGAGGATTTGTGTGTCTGAATTGGGTTGATGACAAAGATGGTGCGGTGGACGCACCCTGTCTTGGACAAAGTCAAGCCAAAGGCTCCTCAGAAGTGGGGCTGCGAGGACGGTGGGGTCAAGTCCAAGTCCAACAGGGGTGCTTCATGTTGCTGAGCAGGTCCCATGGGTCCAGCAACAATGTAGCTGCAGCAACAATGTAGGTCCAGCAATAATGTAGCAACCGTATCCAGCAACAATGTAGCGAATAAGAAAGCAAATGCAAGATGAGCTTCTTTCCAGGAGCAGCATGGTTTTCCATCTGCAAAGGCCAGACAGGGATGGTCACTATGTAGACCAGAAGTGGTCAGGGCATGCCCACAGGGTCAGCGGGGAGGTGTTGCTGCAGATATCCAGGAAGGCAGGTCGAAAGACGGACTAACTTGTCAGCATTGCCCTCTGTAGTGAGGGGAGTCTCCGGAGTGGAGAAGAGCCCTTGCAAACATTTTAGCCAAAGGACAACCTCCCATTCTATTGATGTGAAAATCGTCCTGCTCCTGAAAAAAAAAGAAAAGAAAATCTTGTTCCCAAGATGTGATGTTCCCATGTAAAACAAGATTCAGAAAGGTCTGTGCTCAAAATTCTTGTGCTTGGTGGACCAGCCAGTGGGCTGTGCAAGGGGTGTAGATGCAGCCCCTGCCATGTAAGACAGCGAGCAGCCCTCTCTGGCTTGCAAACGGCTGAGGACACCCCAAATGCTCCACTCATTCCTAAAATGTCCCCTTTGGAGAGAAACAGCCAGCAGAGAGAAGGGTGCACGGCTGGACAGAGAGGACAAGGAACAGGTGGGTGGGTGGGAATGAGGAAAGACTTGGATGAGAGAATGTTTTAGGGCACGTAGATGAGTGGGGTGTCTAGGGGGGGTGGAATGAAGGATGGATCGATCCGTCCTCTGTGAATGGATGGGTCAATGGAGGAGGACAGATGGATAAAGGATGGATGTCTGAATTGGTGAATGAAAGCTGGATGCCTGCATGGTGGGTGGGTGGGAAAACGGGTGGATGGGTAGATGGTAGATGTGCAGGCGGGTGGGTGAACTGGTGGATGGATTGTGAAAGAATAGAATGGATTGAGACATGAATGGAGGATGGAAGGGTGCATCGATGGGTGAATGGCATGTACATATCATGGTGCCTGCTAAGCTCCAGGAGGCTGTGGCTGAATCTGTGCCAGCTTCCCCCTCTCTGCTCTCCAGGCTTGGCCCTGCCACCACTCCCCCTGGAGCGGTGCTCTCTTGTTGAGGGAAGGGCCTGGCTGGCCTGTTGTAAGAATGCAATGCTCTGAGCATGTGCGCCTTGACTGGAGGTCACTGGCTCTTGGGGTTGCAACATTTAGGTAGCGGCCATCCAGGGAAGCCGGATTCCAGCTACTAAGGGGGGGCAGCAAGGGTGGTGTGGCATCTCCTCCAGTGAGCAGCACAGTCCTCAGTCACCCATGTCACACGGTCCCCAGTGCAGTCCTCAGTCACCCGGGGCACATGGTCCCAGCTGTTTGATTGGCTAGAGGCCCCTGTGATGTGATTCTGTTGAGCCGCAGTGAGTGTGCAGGGAGCCTGGTACCTGCAGGAAGTAAGAGTTGGCTTGTAGCAGGGGTGGGGTGGTTCCCGAGGTGACTAATTCCATGGGGAGGTTTCTGGCGGTAGCTTTAGAGCTGGGTGTGCCCTCGGGGTGGCTGCGACTCTGGGGGTTTATCTCTCCTCTGTGAGGCGGCCTTGTTCTATAAATGCACAGGTGCTGCTGAAGATCACAGGATAACTCCTCCGGTGGGGGGGTGGGGGGGACGAGAGTGAGTGAGCGAGCGTGTGGAGAAGGAGAAGCCTGGGGCACGACAGGGTAATAAATGGAAACTTGCTGCACAAAGGGAACTTGGCGTTTTAATTTGTCAGGACATTACCGACTGGGAAGAGGTGCTCTGTGGCAGTCTTCCTTTCTGAGGGCCCACCAGTGTGTGCAGCCTCCTCCCGATGGATCTCGCTCCTCAGTCTAGCTTCCATCTCCCTGTGTGGACTTTGGAGCAGGGAGGTGACCTGTCCTCCTCCCACGGCCTCTGCGAGAGGACAGCCTCGAGCACGCCAGCAGGACACAGAGCCACGCTGGGAAATTCACCCACAAGGCGACTGGGGTTTGTGGTGGCGATGGAGGTGCTGCCGATGATGGTGGTGGTCACGGTGGCGATGGTGGTGGAGGTGACAGTGATAGTGGTGGTGATGGTGGTCAGGGTGGTCAGGGTGATGGTACTGACAGTGGTGATGGCGGTGACAGTGGTGGTGGTGGTGGTGGTCAGGGTGATGGTACTGACAGTGGTGGCGGTGACAGTGATAATTGTGATAGTGGTGATGGCAGTGACAGTGATAATTGTGACAGTGGTGAGGGTGGTGGTGGTGGTAATGGTGAAAGTGATGGTGACCATGACGATCATGGCTGATGAACTGCTGGCAGTGGATGAAGCACTGTCTACTCACTGCACCCATCTGCCCACCCTCCTGGAAGCCCCCGCTGCCCCCCCTCCTCTCTGGTGGGCCTGGCCTCTTGGCCCATCCTCAGAGCCTCCGTGTGCCCTGTCCTCCCTGGGCCCCTCCCAGGCCTCCCTCACACTGTGTCCCTGTGTGGTCAGCAGCCTGCACACTGATTGTGGCCGTCTCCGCTCCTCAAGGCTGCTCTGCCCCTCACAGGCCTGTCTTTTTGCCGCTGGGACCTCTCCTTCTCTGGGCCGTCAGGAGAGGGACGATGGCTGCGCACACGGGGTGCGGGGGTATCCCCAACCCAGAGCTCCCCCCTACCAA
The DNA here is from genome assembly GCA_004026705.1 of Nesogale talazaci. NCBI lineage: Eukaryota > Metazoa > Chordata > Mammalia > Afrosoricida > Tenrecidae > Nesogale > Nesogale talazaci. The sequence continues at coordinate 3,701 of PVJH01041721.1, read as the reverse complement.
TGGGACGGAACCAGTGTCTAAGAGACTCACCTGACCGCCACTCACCTGGAGGGACCGTCAGAGAGAGTCATGTAGTCTAAGCAGCCCTCCTTCCCCTACCTGTGCCAGGGACCCCTAGCGACCCCGGGCTTGTGAGGTGAGGTGCTAAGAAAAGGGGACTCTTGCTGGGGCAGGGTTCCAAGGCAGCAGCATCTGTAACTGCCGAGTGGGGACCCAGTGGGGTCCTCAGAGGGCATTTGGCTCAACAAATAGCGTGGGGGGCTGTTGCTCAAGCCTGTCCCCCCCCCCACTCCGACAGCTGCCAACACCCCCCTTCCAGACCCATCCTGTCAAAGAGTGGGAAGTTCCAGCCCCACCCCCATACCTCAGTGTGACAGTGAGCCTGGGGCCCACCCCACCCCACATCATTATTCTAAGAGGAGCAGGGCAGCTCCATGGAGCCTGTCAGATGAAAGGCCAGCAGCCCCACCCCAACCCCAGCCCCCTCCGAGTAGTCAGGCCGCCCCGCCTGGAAACCCGCAGCTGCCCGGGCCTAATGAATGGCTGTGGGTCACTGAGAGGGGCCATTCTGACCGCCAGAGCTCGGGCCTCGGCGTTCAGAGGGCCTCCACAGTGTCTCTATAGAAAATTAAAAGTGACGTTGCTTCCTCTGGAAGACTCGGGCAGGAGGCAAGTTTGAAAGTGGGATTCTTGGAAATGACTTAGCTCCCTGCGGAGGCCAGGCCAGCCCCGAGCCAGGCGCACAGGGCCAGGCGAGGCTGAGCAGAGCCTTGGCAAGCCGGCCGAGGCCGTCTTCTCATGCTGTGGACTCTCAGTTCAGCTCCAACTCACAGCTCCCAGGTTCTCAGCAGAGCAGCGCGGCCCTGGTCCCTGCCTCCACCCCGGCCTCACTGGCTCCATAGCAGAGGCCTTTGTCAACAGCAGGCCCAGCCCACTCAGGGTCCTGCTCCATGTACTTCTCCGGGACTGGTCACTGCCCTGTCGATCACCGGAGGGTTTCCATGGGCCGAAGGGTAAGAAGTCACAAGGTTCCTAGTCCTCGTCTGTCTTGGTCAGTGTGCCCCACGGAGACCTGTCACCTTGGGGGACCCTGCCGGTCTTTGAAGCTGGACCCACAGCTTCCGGTGTCATGGAAACCACCCAGGACAGAGTGGCCACAGTGGCCATTCTGCTGCTTCCTGTGGGAGCCTGAAGGGACATCAGAGCAGGTACTTGGTGCCCATTTGGGGCTGTGGGCAGCCTGTAGGGAGGCGAGGGGAGGACATGAATGTGTGGCGGCCCAGCCATCGGGGTGAGATGTGACCCTGTGGTGTTCAGGGCCAGCCACCGTATTCTCCTTTGTGGTCACCCCAAGGCTGGGCGTGCCTTGCCCTCGGTGGTGGGCACTCAATGGCATAGTATTGTCTTGGGCCACTGTGGACACAGCTGCTCACCCCAGACCTTGGGCCCTGGATCCCTGGAGGCTGGTTTCATGAAAGGTCCTGCAGTGACGAGGCCTTCACACTGCCCCCCAGCTGAGCCCCAGGCCCCAGGGAAGCAGCAGTGGCCACTCAAGTAGCTTCCGTGGGATCAGAGGGGACCTGCAGCTTCCTGGGGACAGAAGCTGTCCCCAAACTCCTTTTCACCAAGAACAAAGGTGGTGGTTGCCCATGGGCCGGGGAGAGGAAGGACTCCTTGGCATGGGCGGTGCATGGGCGCCACCCCCCTCAGAGCTCTGATGATGTCCTGCTTGGATCCTGATGGGGCAGGGAACTGGTGCTGACTTCAAAAGGGGCACCGGATTGGATCCCTTCACATTCTGATCAGGTCTGAACAGCCCCCAGAGGAGCCCACCAGGGCGCTGATTGCCGGAAAGAGTCCCCCCACTCCTCCATCCACCCAGGGCTGCTTAGAGAGGAGGGGCCATGGGAGGAGGTGCCGGGAGCAGCAGGTCAGCATCCTCTGCACTCAGCATGGCATCCAGTTAGAATGATGTATCAGAAATCTTCAGGGGGGAATGTTGGGGTGGCGCCCATTGCTGGGAGTGGAGGCATCCCACCAGGGAGGACTGTGTCAACTTCATATCCTCTCTCCGCAAACTGGGGCATGTTTCCCAGAAACCACCCTCACGGCCTGCCTTATTGCTCCCCAATGGCTGCTATCAGCCAGGTGAAGCCGAGCTTCCTTTCCTTCTGTTCTTGTCTCTCTCTGCATCCCCCTTTCCATGCAGCTGCGCCGCCTCTAGCACCCAGATTCAGTCCCTGCAGACCCGCCCTTTTGTCTCCTCTCTGCCCCATCTCCTCTTCTTCCTCAGCAATGTCTGCGATGCCATCTCCCGGCTCACCGTGCATCTGAGGTCACTCAGAGAACGCCACGCACTTCTGGAAGAATGGGCATCTTGGTGGGTTGACAGGAACGGCTTTGGGTGATGTGCGTCCTGGGTGTCTGTCTCCAGGTCCTCGCCATGTCTGTGGGGGTCAGGCGCTGCATGTCTGGGGCTTGATTTCCATTCGTGGGCCTGTCTCATGCTGACAGACAGATGTCCCTCTCCATGCTGACCCTCAGGAGACCCACGGTGGTGTTTGGTCTGACAGGAAGGGAAACCTGGTCCATTCTGACTCTGCAGCGAGCCCCAGGGCCAGTCCCCAGGCCACCTGGCACCACAGTGAGAGGATGCAGCCTATCTGGGACGGCATGAGAGAGCAACAAGCCCGCCCTGCAGCAGTGGCTCCTGGAGAGTGTGTCGAGATCCAGCCTGGCGTCTGATGGACGCGGCTTCCATAGAACGGGCCCCTAGCACCCAAGGAGCCGCTGGGCTTCCAGGGGCCACCCTCCGACAGAAACAGCCACTGGTGTGAGACATTTGCGTGGACCCAGACATTTGCAAAGACCCGGGTGAGGTGGACATGCCTACAGATCCACACCGCCCACAGTTTGGTACGGACACGTTTCGTTAGCTTCCCTCCAGCTGTTGGCTCTGCAGCATCAGCACTGCTGGTGTGTGTGTGTGTGTGTGTGTGTGTGTGTGTGTGTGTGTCAGGCACCCATGCCCACACCACAGTGCTCCTGACAGCCCAGCTTGGAGACACCCACCCAGAACTTGAGACCTGGGCAGGAGGGGCCAGGCGCTGGAGAAGGGTGAGTGTGTGAATGTGTGCCTCTTGGTGTGTGTTGTGTATGTGTGTGTGACCATGAAAGTGTGTGAAATGTGTGTGATTGTGTGTGTATGGTGTCTGTATGTGTTTTGTTTTGCTCTGCCCCTTGGGGGTGACTTCATCACCTTCCTGAGACTTGCAGAAGCACAAGCTACACCACATCTTCTAGGCTCTGGGTTTGGGTCGTAAACTCAGAGTCTTCTGCTGCCGTCTGGAAGCCAGCTTCCTTGTATAATTTATTTCCAGGATCTCTGAAAATATTAAAACTGCAGTGCAAACATGCTGCCGACCGCATCTGCCTCTGGGCCTCCCGTCTCTGTTGGCATAATTAACGGCTGTGTCCTTCAAGAAGCCTGGCCGCCATAAAGCAGATACAGGACGGGCCGCATGTCCTGGAATCAAGTACCGCACAGTTGTTGTGTTTGTCTGTTTCTCTCTCATCCGCCGTGGCTTTCAGCGAGGTGTGGGGAAGCAGCCATAGAGGGGGCCGTCTCCTGACTTCATCGCAGGGATCACTCCCCTGGGACCCAAGGGTGAGATCCACAAGGACCTGTTTCCTACGAGATC